>CABHPP010120860.1:0-11048 GCA_902168425.1 Peromyscus attwateri | reverse complement strand
AAACAAAACAAAAAAAGAAAAGAAAAGAATAAGTACTAGGTTCCTCTCATCTTTTGACCTTTTAGAGGGACATTGAAATAGGAATATTCAAAGGAAAAAGTGCCCATTTCTCGGTATTTAGCAGAGAATTAAGGTGACTTGGCTTTTATCTACCACGTCATTGTTAGTTATTGTTAGAATGATCACGCTTGTGGCCTTTATTGTCCAGGTGGAGAAACGGAAGCCAGCATTCATGGCTGATGTCCTCACCCTGTGTTCCCGTCTGCCAAGCACAAGTAAGTTGCTGCTGCAGGGAAATGGGACTAATTGCAGCTCTTTGCTACGTGACTCATCCTTGCCAGTTTCTACACCTTTGTCAGGGCACCGATTTCTTATTCTCTGTGTGAAGGTATTGTATCTCATTTTATTTCTCATTTTATACAACCCTGCACAAAATTATCCAGTAAGGCTAATGGAATTACTGAAGTACATTTCTCTCAGCTTACTCCAGATGGTCACTTACTATGCCCTCTGCTCAAATCAAGCCCCTCTGAGGGCAGGCAGGACTTTGAGTACTTCATCAGCTGAATTTTGTGTGCCCCTGAGCAGTGGCACAGCACTGCTCATAGTGTAAAGTCTTGATAGTTTTTACAATTTGCTATTCTCCTGCCCTTGATTAAATTACAGCAGTAATTTCTTCTAAATATAGTAATTCCTAAATCAACACTATTCACACTTTGATACTATCTCAGCATGAAGGCAACATCAGCTACCATGTAAGGACTTTGTTAAAGAAATGATTCTTAGTTACATCATGAACCATGAGGCAAACACAGAATTTTGATAAATACAATACTGGTCAGTGCTATGCACACAACAGAGGTTCAAGACAGGGAACACTCTCTCAGAAAAATCTTGAGGAAGGAGTGTGGAGTTAATCAGACTGTTAAAGATAAAATACTAAAATAAAAATTTTAACGAGAACCTCAGCTGTGGTCATGTGCGTACACACATTCAGAGAACTTACACTAGAAATGAGAAAATGGATACTATTATGATATGTGATATTGCAAGAGATATATGAAAAGACTTAAAAACACATCAGTAATATTTGAAAAGAATAATAAAGGGAAGAAATTCACAACACTATAAAAACAAGACACTAGGAATGGGTTCACTTAAAACTTTACATGGACATTTAATTTGAAAGGAACCTGTTATGTCCTAGATTGTTTCTTCTCTCCCTTCTTCTGTCTGACCTTTCTGTCCATCCATCTGTCCCTCTCTTCCTTTCCTCCCTCCCTCTGCTTCTCCCTCACCCCTTTTTTGAGACAGTTTTTATGTAGTTCAGGCTAGCTTTGAAACTAGTATGTAGCCCAGCCTGATACTCTTGGATTTATCAAAAGTGCTGGAATTGCAGGTGAGTGCCACCATGCCCTGAATGCTTGTTTGTATTATTTATGAGTGTATAAAAAATGGAAGACTCCCTAATTCATTTTATAAAAAGTAAAATATTTTGAATTTTAAAATCTCAGATTTACTTTTTAAACCAAACTGTATATAGTTAATATCATTACTTGTACAAAGCTATCAATATAGTAATAGGTTGTAAGACTAATGCACAATGATAAAATATACTTCATTCCAGGAATCCAATGATTGTTCCTCCTTGAAATGGAGTAGCATGGTAACCACGGTGGTTCTCAGGCTCTGGAACTAGCCTGCTGGCACTGATCTTGATTATACCATTAAACTGCAGCCGCTGTAACCAGCTTCCTAATTTCGAAGTTGAGGATAATGATATGGCATAGCTCAGTGCGTTCATAAATATGAAATGTTTAATTATGCCTGGCGCAGAGTGAGAGAACCACAAGCGTCAGCTATTATTATCTGCAAACTGATGGCCCAAACCCAGGATTATATAGAAACGAACCTCACGGCACCTGAAAAATTCAGTAATTCCTTATAAATCAGGATGAATTTTGTCATGTTATAATCCTAATAGAATTAAATCCTGATAAATTTTGTCTATGGGCCATCTGGATAAATAAATATGCCTCAAATTTTAAGTTAAAATATTAATAAAAAATTCCTGGAATCGTTCAAACTTTTAAGTCCCCATTCTTAAGTTCATTTCAGGATGTGATAACTCACTGCTGTCACCATTATTTATCAAACGATCGTTTTTTTCAATTGTATCCATATTTCTCCATTGTCTAGATGTCCCTGTGCTTGCTAGGAGTTTATGTTTCAATGATTACATTTTTACATCAAAAATGTTTTGGGGTTTGGGATTTAGCTCAGTGGTAGAGCGCTTGCCTAGAAAGCGCAAGGCCCTGGGTTCGGTCCTTAGCTCCAGAAAATAAAACAAACAAACAAACAAACAAACAAAAATCTGTTTCACATTCACAATCTCCTAAACATCATGGTTTGGCCTAATCTTCCTGAAATGGGTTGAAAACACACTAACCTACAGTTTGGAACCGTCGCCTATCAAAAGTATCTAATAATAAGGAGTTGAATGTCGCATATCAGGATACTGTGTAACGCAATTGAAGAAAACCACACAATGGTTGTGTAGGGCCTCACCATTACAGTACACAGAGGAAAGCATACTAGGCCTGAAGAATATTTGGAGCATTGAACTTAAAAGCAGTCACTGAATGAAGGGGGCTGGGTACAGCATGGTGACAGCTTCTCTTCTCACTAAGTTTGAGAATAGCTCATAGAAGACACTGAACATCACCATTTAGTGCTTTAGGAGGCACAGTGTTCCTCAGGAAAATACCATGTTTTGACTATACAGTTTTTTCTTTCTTTTTATTAAGTGTTTATAGCAAGCAAACATGTGTTGTAAAAACTCCCTGCATAAACACAAACAAATGCTTAATCACCCTAGACAGGAAACAATGACAGACCCAAGTACTAGTTCACCAAAGTCCAACCTAAGGCTTTATTAGGCTTGCTTGCAGAGCCTGTGTGAGGCGTTAGAGGATTGTGGGTGATCCTCTTAACTGTTGCCTCACTGCCAAGTTGCATCCTGTCCTGAATGGAGACCTTATGGAAGCTGCATCTTGGAGTCTAGCTTTCAATCAGCCTTCTGCCTCTTAAACAGCCTAGCATGTCCCAAGATCATCCGTAGCTGGAATATGAAGGAATAGCTAGAATCCTGGGTGAGGGTCACTTGAACCTGCCTAGGGATGGATCCTAGCTCCATTACCATTATCACAGACCTGACTATCACTGTACCATTCTGTTCTGGTTGCCATGGATACCAGGGCAAAGTCCAAGATGGCATCTTGTAATGACCAGAGGACAAACTAGCACACAATACAATGTTACATGTCTATCTGCCTCTCAGTTCTTGCAAATCTTTCATAGATGACATCCATTTCCACTCACTGCAGACAATGGCAAACACCATCAGCCAGTTCTTTGCTACAAACTTTCTAGCTGCCTTGGATATAACCTCTTACTTGACTTGTTTACCTCTTTCATCCTCCAGCTTAATCAGTTCCTTGCTGAAAAGCTCTTCAGCCTCAATACCAGCAAGTTCCTGAACACGCTTTTCACCAATGTCCGATTCTAACATTTCTCAAGCACCACTACCTCCTTGCTGTTTCATCAATAGCAGAGGTGCCGTTAAAGCCTTTGGATGCGATGCTACAACTTCAAAGCTTTCTTCTAAAAGCGTTTCTTGCATGCACAGTATGTGACTTCTCAGGACATCATTTAGTATGTTCAAACTTTTCCAGAATTCTCAGGGTGGTTGGTTAGTGTCCATTGCTTCATCAGCCTTTGAATGCAATGTGCTCAACAAAGAAGCAACGGTCTTGGGTGAATGAGGAGGCAAAGAAAACACCTTTACATCGGGCACCTTGTCACTAATATGGAGTGGGTGGATATTGTTCTTTTGACAACACGCTCTTACCTGTGGAGTTATGTAGTTGAAGAAGTAGTCTCAGACAATGTGGAGGTCTCCAGTCTTTCTTGTTATCCTGAGAATGAAAAGGGACACCAATGCATGTTCATACTCTTCAATGTTCTAGGGCTCATCACATGGTAGTTTGGAAAAGTCTCTAATTAGAATCTGGCAACATTTCTACCCCAAAGTAGTGCTTGATGGTATTTCAATGTCAGGGATTCTGGCACTGTCTTAAAATGCTGGAGAGATGTACCTTGTACCAGCATTTGCTTGTGTGTTAAATAGTGACATTGACATTAAGTATTTGTTCTGATAATATTTCTCATCTACCATTTTTGAATGCACCTCTTCCCTAAAAATTCTGTATGATGGATATTAGTGTTTTCTATTTCATGTTGGCCTTGACACTACAAAAATTATGATGCTTTACAGAGTGCTGAGGCTATTGCATGATAAAAATATTGTTTGTATGTATATATATATATATATATATATATATACACACAAGATGATTAATGTGCTGTTTTGATATATAGAAAAGATTGCTAGCCTTACCCCAAATTATCAGTGAGCAAAGTAGTATGCATTTCTGTATCATTGATATAACAAGTTCTTGTTCCTTTCAGTCATTTCCTCAACATTTCTGTCTATGGGGACCACAGGTTTAACTGAAGCTCATCATTCATGGCATTAAAGATTCAGATTCATTATCATTTAATACGACAAATATGATGGGTCTCAAACATTCTAACTTATGTGTGGTAACCAATGGACTAAATTGCCTTCACATGGGGGAGAAATTCTGAGTTTTACCTCGAGTAATTGTCTTCCTTCTTGTAAGGAGATACAGATGGAGGTTTTATAGATAGATATGATAGGATATGAAAGACACTAACAAAAATATTTCAGGTAACATAACGCATTGCGAAGAATCAGCTGGTTACCTTCCTAAATGA
Organism: Peromyscus attwateri; assembly: GCA_902168425.1. NCBI lineage: Eukaryota > Metazoa > Chordata > Mammalia > Rodentia > Cricetidae > Peromyscus > Peromyscus attwateri. Next base: position 6,188 of record CABHPP010120860.1, on the reverse strand, counting down.
TGTCATTGTTGACTGGGCTCTGTAATTCTGCCTCTGCCCAGCATCCTGAAAAGTTGCCTTACCTTTCTCACTAGCCCAGGAAAAGATCAAAACTCAAAATTTGAAATATGATTTCAAGTGAGTGCTTATCATATTGTAAATATCATAGATCAAATTGCTGTTAGTCAGGCACAGGACAGCTTGTCAAATATTGTAGCAAGCATTTGAGGTGATGATACTGGAGTGCCAAATGGCTTGAGCACCAATGGGGCTGGAAAAAAAACAAAAACAAAACAAACTCATAATGAGTTAGCTATTAATTCGAAACTTGTTTTCTATTTACAACATACATTTTTCTTTTTCCTTCTTTTCTTTATGTGCCTCAGAGTCAGCCAGCTGACTTCTTTTGGGACAAAATAGCTGGAAGAAAAGTAGGCACTGTTAAGCTAAAACCTTCTATGCCAAGTTGTAAACTACAGCAAATTTTCATGGTTGAGTGGAAAAAAAACCTTGAAAGACCAGGCTTCTAATGGAAGAGCTGACAAAACCAGCTCTTGCAGCACAAACGGCAGGACTATTACCAGGCCCTTAGGGTGGACTAGTTGATATCATTTGCACTTTAAGCAGTTTAGGTGTTAAATTGCATGCAATTGCACAGTGTGATAAAACACCCTTCAAAGATATGAAATAATCCCTCTTTTTTTCCTACACTATTTTCTTACAGGAAATCTTAACTCATAAATGGTAGTATTGGGTAATTTGTTTCTAGTAAAATGCAGCATAATCCATTTAGTTACAATGCTTATCCCATTCCAGTGGCAAAATGTAACAGGTGTAGGGTGCATTCAATAGGCAGTGAGCCTAATTCACAGATCTGGGTGTAGATTCAGATACGCATTCATAGTATTCTCTTACTGATTTTTTAATGGCAATTTAAAACCGTTTGACCAAAAGAAAATAGGAAAGAAGTGGACTTTTACGTAGAAATTTAATATAAAAAGTCCTTTATCATCTCTCACTTTCTAAGACTGAGAACACAATGAAAATAATCTGCTTAGTTCTGGGAAGGAAATGGTATGTTTGCTTGGTTGTGTACACCAAAGCCATTTTCTTTGAGTATCCAGTGCCATGTGATGAGCAGTCTTCATCCAGGCTGTAGGTGCAAAATGAAAGTAAAAATTACTTTTGGTTTATGGTGAAGAGTTCTGGAGAGTGGCAAGATTTTGAGTTTTTTTTTTTAATGTCAATTTATGGGGGTTTGTGTCAACCTTGAATTGGTCAAATATAGACACATGATGGCTGGCATCAGTTGTTAATGGAAACAGTGGTTATAGTAGTACTTAAACATACATTCCAGAATAATTTTAGAAAAAATGCAAATAGTATTTGATTTACTCTTATTAGGGAAGAGTAGGAAACCTTTTGAGGCATTTTAAGGACCAGATGTAATGGCTGTCCTGAAGCTAGGCATATGGTGTGTCTTTCATAAACATGGTTACTCCTTACCACTTGCACTAACCTCTTGGGTTATAAAAACTGAGTTTCACTCTATGGTGTCAACACAGTGCATTCAGGACAAGGGCTGATGATTAGCAAGGCCAAACAGTAGCATCCTCTGTAGTAACCCTGTATATAGGATCTATAGACCTGCCAGACATAGACATAAGTGCTACTGTTGATGAATAAAATATGGTCAGTATTCTCAAGGAATTTATAGAACAGTGAGTGATATTCAATAATAGATTTATTAATATTAAAACTTCAACACAAATATCTTAACAAGCCATATAGCAGGAGAATGCTGCTTTTATGAATGAATTCGAAGTGAATAGGATGTGATTGTTTACATGTATCACTTTCTAGGTAGCTATGTGAGCTGCAGGAACTCAAAAATAACAACTCTCTCAACTCAGTGGGCTGTCTTAAGGAACCACGGGGAATCAAGAACAATTGCTACTGCTGATTGAACCACAAAGGCATGGACACTGCAAAAGTGCTACAATAAAAATTTCAAAAAGATTAAGGAGACATTTGTGTATCACTGAAGCTACAACACTGAACTTGAGTGGTGTGGTGCAGCTGGAGAACGTGGCGAGCTGTGAAATGATATTTTCCATTCAATGAATCTATGCAGTAAGATGGTTACCCTGGCTTAAAGGCAGGTGCTCGTAGATTCCATGGAAGCACAATTAAGTTGGATGATTGCTGAGCATCGGTTCCTGTGACTACTGTTTTTGATGAGGTAGTGAATAGTTTTGAGTACAACAGTTGGAGTCATCATGAAGTTCTGAAAACCTGCAGGAATCCACTTCTGCTGCATGTATGGGTTTTCCACATTTTATTCTGTTTATTTCCACACGTCAACCATCTTATGCCAGATGCATGAGCACACACACACACAAGCATAGTGTTTTCTCCACAGAGCAGAGTAATTTGTAATTTGTTTCCAAAGATAAGACTTCAAAATCAGGTGCAAATAATCAACTGCAGTATTAGCATATTTTGAAAGATTGCCTGGGAAAAATAGAGACCAGGGTGGTGATAGATCCCAAGATCTCATATGTGTGTCCTCAAGAAATTTACCATCATCTCAAAGCATGAATAAATTTCAACCAGAAGAATGAGAATGGCCCAGAGAATGGGAAGAAGGGAACATTTAGTTTGTCATCCGAGTGAGCTCTTTCTTATTCCATTAATGTTAGAACTTTGACTATTTTTATAGCTTTAAACTCATGATTCTAAAGGTTAACAACCTTTCAAATAGCTAATTTTCACAAAATCTGTTCAGGCATGATTTTCCTTTCATTTTGCCTGATATCAAGTGGTCTTATTTTGATTTGAACAATTGTGTATTTAATTCAGAGAGATTCCACATTTATTGGAGTCTTTCTTTTCTATTTCATCTTTCTAGAAAAATATACATGCATATTTAAAGCATACATAGTTGTATATATAGTCTTCTGGAACTGCCCCCCATTCTCATTTTCGGCACTCCATTCTGTTCTAAATACATATCTGTGTGTCTATCTACCCATGCATGTATCTGATATCTGATTCTCTTACTATTTTTACAGCATTTTAAAATTCAGTAAAAATTGCTTTAGTCTTGTAGCTTATTTTTAAAATGAGGATAACATTTCTTTTATAGTAGTATGAGAATTAAATTAGAATATAAAATTAGTGCTTAGTAAGTTCTAGTTATTATCGAACTGTGGCAGGAAAGTGTGTTCTATAATTTTTTTCTCTTGGAAATCACTGAGGTTCATTTTATTTCTTAGTGGGTAATTATTTTTTTCTGAATCTTTATGAAATGATTTTTATTTCTCTGCAGGTACAAATCTATATATGTTCCCCCCTCTGTCTCTGCCTGTTTGTGTGCATTTGTATGTAGCGTATGTTTGTGCAATGTACATTGTATGTGTGTACGCATGTATACATGCAAATATCTGCACATGTAAAGTCCAGAGGGTAACAACTGGTGTCTTCCTGGATTGTTCTGCACCTAAGTTTATAGGCAAGGTTTCTCACTAAACTCCAGGTTTGTTAGCTTGACAAACAGACAGATGAACTTCAGTTATCCACCAATTTCCATACCTTTTCTATGCTGAAGTTACAGATTTCAGTACAAATGATCAAAGCCTGCTTTTTATTTTCATGGGTGAGTACAATGCATATTGACCATATTTCCCCCTCTCCAATTCTTCTTGAGACCCCCCCATCCTCCTATCAAATTCATATCCTCTTATTTAATTATTGTTCATACATACATATTTAATCATGTATCTATATACATTTGTGTAAATATATTGTGTGTATAAATATTACCAAATCCAACTAATGTTGTCCATATGCACAGAGATATAGGTAAAAACACTTGATTATAGGCAACCTATTAGGTGGCTTTTCCCTGAAGAAAAAAATGATACTCCATTCCTCCACAGCTGTAGACGGCCTGTTTATCCTTGCGCTTTGGGCCTCATAAACCCTTCTCTCGTCCATGCTGGTGTGTTGACTGGTGAAAACTTATGCAGGTCTTGTTCAGGAAACCATAGCTGTTGAGAATTCATGGATGTTTTCTGTCATGTCCAGAAAACACTGTTTCCAGTAAGTACTTCTGATCCTCTAATTTTCCAACCCTTCTTCCACAATCCTTCGAGACACAGGTATAGGGTGTGTCACAGATTTCTCATTTTGGGGTGGGCATTCTACAGTCGCCTATCCTCTGTTCTTTATCAATTGTGGTTCTCTGTAGCAGCTTTCATCCTCTGCAAAAAGAAGGCTCTTTGATAAGAAGGGGGGACTGGACTGACCTATCACTATGAGGATACGTGTTTAGAAGGCACTTAGAACCTGAACCAATTTAGGTGAAATGGTAGTAGTTGGTTCTCCTTTAGGGTCTGTAACCTTGCCAGCCACAGATTCATAGCCAGGTTTAGACTACCAGGTATGAGGCAACCAGGCAGTCCAGTCAGGCAGCTGCTAGATACTCACAAAATATTAATGCCACTATTTCGCTGTTGTCCATATCTTGCTGGTTTAGTCATTGTCATGGTTTGAAGGGTTTGGAGCAAAGTAAGGCCACTGATAACTTTTCTGCTCCATCATCCTACATAGCGCCACCTCCCTGCTGTATTAGAGCTAGCCATGGGCGAAGGCTTTCAGCTTTATTTCTCTAGGTCCTGAGTCCAAAGTGCGTGGTAGTGTCTTCAGTCTTATCCTCAAGTTCTTGCAAACAAGCAAAAGCAGTTGCAATAGCAAAACAAAACCCAGCTTTTAAAATGTGGGCACTGAGGAACTTGCCTCCAATTCTCCTGTTTGTACATGAATCCCTTGACCCATGGAGCCATCTCCCCAGTACTCTGTGTATGTCTCTGAGTGCAGTTATTACTCATTCTTTCTGTTCTTGTCAAATTTAAAGAAGTGCTTCTCTACAGAGTTTCATAAAACTCTTCTCACATTGCCCTTGCATTTTGCTTTGTATAATTCAATGATAACATTTGTCAATGTGTAAAAGCTCTAGGCAGTGCATCTTTGAAATTTTTGATCTTAGAGGTCATTGCCCCTTCATTTTATTCATGGAATAATTGTAAGAGCAGTTCTCATTTAATATTTTAACTGTTTGTTATGGGAACCATTGCTGCCCCAATCTATCCTTTATCCTTTTTTTTAAATTCCTCTCTTTCTGAGTGCTGTTTTTATTGGCCATATCAAGAGATTTCCTTTCCACTGGACTAATGAAAAGCCACAGAAGAACATCCAAGGAGAGAAGATTGAAGTGCCTTACATATAGCACAGGCTTGGTCCTTGTGAACTCACTAACTATAGACTGACTAAAGTTCACAGCTCCCATGCAATGGTTCTTTGCTTACAGTCTCTGGGTTCATTAAGCATTCTCCCATTCTACCCTCAGAGTTGTCGATGACTTCTTCTGGTAATTGGAATTGGTTTTATTATACTGTGCTAATATTTATAAGTAGTTCTTTTATTAAACTCCTTTAAAATTACTCCCTTTGAATATGATAAATATTTTCTTCCAGGACATATGCTGACATGTTTGGAGGAAGAGTCTTATTTGATCCTCCTGCCTCAGCCTTCCATGCACCAGGATCACAGGTGCATGTCACTGTGCCTGGCTTGATAAATCATTTTCAATCTTGTTTCCACTTATTCCCTAATAGAGTTTTAATTTTTATTTAATTTCAACCTTTCTGTGTGATTTATTTAAACCATGTGCCTCAAAAACATTTACAGATTTTTTTTCCTTTGCTTATTCAGATTTAATGTTTCATCTTTAAAAATGAGTTTTAACTCACTTATATTTATTAAGTATTCTGATAGACCTCATTTCCAAACTTTTTCCCTCTTATGTTTTTCTTGTTATTTCCCCACATTTAAATTTGGTTTATGAAATGGACATGCTGACTTTGATCCATTCAAAATCCTCAAAGATAGGCACACACCCATTATTTATATATATATAATAAATAATATATATGTATACGTATATATACATTTTTAAAGTGTGAAAAATAAAATATCCATTAGTGATGTCTGCTTAACTATTATAATTGTACAAAATAACAACATAGAAGTTATGAGTAATGAACTGCCAGGCCAAGAGTATGAATATTTTTGGTGAGAAAATGTTTGAAGACTGTAGTTTGAATCTTAAGCAGTGTTATTAATAGAAAATCCTGAGCCAGATATTG
>CABHPP010120859.1:0-38615 GCA_902168425.1 Peromyscus attwateri | reverse complement strand
ATGGTTATAACCTCATTCTAGAATTTAAAAATCTGGAACTTGCACTGTTCCCTCTGAGGCTTGGTGGCTAGTGCCTTTACCTGCTGAGCCATTTTGCATTTTAAAGACTCAATAGTTGGTGCTGTTTGTATCTTAGAGTTGAATTGAGGAAAAAAGATTTTGTAAGTCAAGTTATAAAATTCGGATTTGTGCATTTTCAAGGAGAAGCAGAATCTTCTGTTATGTGTTAAGAATTCTGTGTAAGACATAAGCTCTGAAGATTATGCAGACATTGTAAATATATAAACAAAGTTCAGTTTCTGAGACATGATTGTTTAAAATGAGGAAACAAGGTCTGTCTGTGAACATGCTACTTAGTCTCTAAAAACCGGTTGCCAAAACCACTTGTTATAATAACCCCTTTTCTTCTAACAGCCACAGATGACTCATCTGTGGATGAGACATGGAGTAATTGGTGGATTGTAAAGCTAGCTAGCTAATGACTTCAGTTTATATATATTACTTACGTGGTTTATGGTAACAATCAGTGATATATAGTGTTTTATGTGCTTCCATGGGCATATAAAAAAAGATGTTAAGTCAAATGCACCGTGTTTAATGAGTTTTCATCATTTAAGTCATTTTCTAAAATTCCTTTTATTTTTTAAAATAGCATGCTGATTGTTAGGCAAGTGTTTAATAAGCCCCAAATAAAATAAATATTGAATTTACAGTGTAGAGGGATTGTGTTTCCATGTAATATATACTTAGTTTTTTACCTTACATATTTGAGTCTGCCATCCCTATCATTTTATAAGAAAATGTCATAGCATATGAAAGTATGCTTAGTAAACCATTAGTGTGGTAAGTTGTAGTAATGAAGAGTTTTGTCAGTCTGAGGAATAACATACTGCCAAGTTAGGGCTGGATATGTCATCTGTTCAAAGGTTTCTAGGGATACAAAGCTCCTTTCTCCCTAAATTTAATAATCTAGTAAGATTTGTTCATCTGTACCAATAGTACAGCGGTGCAGTATTTTAACTTTTTTTTTTTTACCGCACTCAAAATAGATGTCTAGATGAGTTGAATTGTGTGTGTGTTTCAGCATATGCCCTTAATGTATGTATATACTCTTTTCTTTTTCTTACTTTTTCCTGTGTGTATGTGTCTGGTGGTATATGCATGTCAGTGCAGGTGGGTATGGAGGCCAGAAGTGTGGGATACCCCCTGGAGATGGAGTTGAAGGTAGTTTTTTTTTGTTTGTTTGTTTGTTTGTTTTGTTTTTGTTTTTCGAGACAGGGTTTCTCTGTGTAGCTTTGCACCTTTCCTGGAACTCACTCTGTAGCCCACACTGGCCTCGAACTCACAAAGACCCGCCTGCCCTGCCTCCTGAGTGCTGGGATTAAAGGCGTGCTCCACTGCCGCCCGGCCAAGTTGAAGGTAGTTATGAGCAGCCCACCATGAAAACAGTAGATGCTATAAACAACTGAGCCACCTCTGCAGCCCAAATACAGGGTCTTCTATATAGCTCAAGCTGGCTGGACTTTATGTAACCCAGTCGAGTCTCCCGAGTACTGAGATTACAGTTGATTTTCTTTTTAGTCAGGGCCTTCCTGTGTAGCCCATTATAGAGCACTTGATCTTCCTACAAGTATTTCACAAAAGCTGAGATTAGAGGCTTGTGACACTGTGCCTGCCTGATTTGGGTGTTTTCTGTTTTGTTTTTTGGGTTTTTTTGTTTGCTTTTTTTTCTGTTTAAAGAAATCAGAAGCTATCTTGAAGCAGTCTTTAACTTGAAAAAAAAACACTGATGTAGAGGAGAGGTAGTAATTATTACAATAGCAATATGGATGAGAGTGCTTGCTGCTCTTGTAAGGGAACCAAGTTTGATTCCTAGCAGCCATGCTGTGTGGCTCACTGCTGACTGACTAAAGTTCCAGGATATTCAGTGTCCTCTCTGATCTCAGGCACCTGAGCACATATGGTACCCGGACATTCACTCAGGCGTACACATGTATGTGTAAAAATATGGGCAAATTCTTCTTTAAATGACTTCTATCTATGAAATAGTCAGTAGGGATTAGCCAAGAAAATTAAGTGCCAACATTGACAATTGCAAGCTGCTAACACAGTGCTTCTCAACCCTCCTAATTCTGTGACCTTTTAATACTGTTCTTCATGTTGTGGTGACTCCCATCCATAAAATTATTTTCTTTGCTACTTCATAACTGATTTTGCTACTGTTAAGAATTGTAATGTAGGGCTGAAGAGATGGCTCTGTGGTTAAGAGCACTGGCTGTTCTTTCAAAGGTCCTGAGTTAATTCCCAGCAACTACATGGTGGCTCACAACCATTAATAATGGGATCTGAAGCTCTCTCTGGCATACATGGCAGAGTACTCATACCTAAAAAAATACATAAACAAAGAATTGTAATGTAAATATCTGTGTTTTCAAATAGATAACCCCTGTGAAGGGGTCATTCAACCCTCAAAGGGGTCTCAACCCACAGGATGAAAACCACTGTGCTAACACAATGCCAGCTTCTTGTTGGCATAATGAAATATCATGTGAGCAAATAAATTTCTTGTAGATGTGTGCAGAGTATGGTCTTCAGGACCATGTGTCTGAGGATAGCTATGAATATGAGACTAGTAGTCTAACACAAAATAGTAGACTTACTTAAAACATTGCATGAGTTAAATTTTTGGGGGGAGGGGGAGTTTAACTCGGTTGCAGAGTTCTCATTATCTTTGTAGATAATGGTATGTTACGGTATCAAAAGGTTGGGTACACTTGAACTATTGCCAGGTATTTCCGGCCTTGTGGCACGTGTTTGTAATCTCAGGTACTTGGGAAACTATGATAGGAGGATTGATAGATATTATCAATAGAATTTTTATTATTTGTAGACAAATAGATCAATAAAACGTGCTAATTTTCCTATCTGTATTTGTAGTAGGCAGACAGGGCTTTAAAAAGTGTGGAGTTGGAGACCTGGGTCAGTGTTTGAGAGCATTTGCTGCTCTCACAGAAGATCCAGATTCAGTACTTAGCCCCCACATGGTGTCTCATACCATTTGTAATTCTAGTTCCAGGGGATCCAGCATTGTCTTCTGACCTTGGGGATTAGGCATGTACATGGTGCACGTACATGCATGCAGACAAAGCATTTGTGCGCATAAAATGAAAAAATAAATCTACAGAAAAAAATGTTTGGTCATGACAAATAAGTTCACTAGCATTTGGAATCTGTTTCTCTTTTGTGTGTGTGTGTGTGTTTCTGCAGATCATTAACTGAAGACCGAATAAGTAGCTATGCAAAATTCTCACATGGATGAGTACAGAAACTCTGATAATGGCAGCACAGGCAACAGTTCAGAGGTAGCAGTAGAGCATCCAGATTTTAGTACTGAGATTATGAATGTTACGGAGATGGAACAATCACCTGATGGCTCTCCCAGCGTGAATGCATCTACCGAAGAAAATGAAATGGCAAGTGCTGTGGACCTTCCAGTGACAGAAACAGAAGGAAACTTCCCTCCAGAATTTGAGAAATTTTGGAAAACAGTAGAAACTAATCCTCAGGATTTTACAGGCTGGGTATATTTGCTTCAGTACGTAGAACAGGAGGTTAGTAACTATTTAAATGGTGTATGTAAGAGGGACAGAATAATCCAGTAGTATCAATTCAAGCCTTTCTGTTTTGTAATTAAAGTTTAATCTCTTAAATAATCTTCAGATTAAGTTCAATAATGATAGAAGCATATATTTTAGCTTTGAAAATTACATAGGATTATGCATTGTGTAAAGTATGTAGACACAATGTTGAATATTGTGTAGTAATTGAGGTTTGTGTGTGGATATGTAAAATTAGTGAAATAGTTACCTTGGGGATATGGGAGTGCACTTAAGTAAGGTGGAGTACACTGGCCTAGCATCTGTGAGAGCCAGGGTTTTATCCCCAGCTCTGAGGGGAAAAAAGCTACCCTGCTATTTGACAAAGTTAGTAATTACTCTTTCTTTGATAAAAACTTCTAAGATGTTTAAAACACTTTGTTTTATTTTCATCAGAATCACTTGATGGCTGCCAGGAAAGCATTTGACAAATTTTTCATACACTACCCGTATTGCTATGGTTACTGGAAAAAGTATGCAGACCTTGAAAAGCGACATGACAACATTAAACAATCAGATGAGGTGCGTACATCAATGAATACAGTTTTCTCTGTTAGGTACTGTAAGCCAATTAATAACAGACACTCTTTTTTCTCTGGCTGGCAGTACCTACCATTTATGATCAGACATTTTTTATAGGGTATTTTATTTGCATTTGTCACTATTGTGGCATTTGTAGCTAATATTTTCTCTCTTTGTTGGCAGGTGCGTTAACCTCTACAGTTTGTCAAGCTTTGCAGTGCAAGCCTCTGTATTACACTGCAGCTTAACAAGTAGGGCAGGGCTTTTCTCTCACTTACATTTGTTTCTCAATTTCCAAACGATAGACTTGGTTTGCTAGTCACATTTGCTACGTCTTATTGCATTTTTGGTCAGACGCTGTCATTGATGCTCTAATGGGTCTGTGCCCTATGGTCTGTAACCCAAAGCCTGCCCACACAACCCGGTCAGAATGCAGGGACTGCTGCGCTTTGAAGATCAAGACTCTGCACGTGGGGATCAGAACATTGCCATGTTCTATCCAACCTCCACCCAAATGGTAATGGTAGATTATTTAAACAAAATTCCAGTAATTAGTATTTCTAAGGTTCACCGGATAACACAGTGTTGCCTCTCTTTTAAGAAATAATTAAATATTTGAGGTACAGTTTATTGTTTTCTTCTTAGGTTTATCGACGGGGGCTTCAGGCAATACCTCTTAGTGTTGATCTTTGGATACATTATATAAACTTCTTAAAAGAAACGTTGGACCCTGGTGATCCTGAGACGAACAGTACAATAAGAGGGTATGGTAAATATTTGATACTTAATGTTTTTGAAGATACTTAGATGACTGTTCAGATGTTGATAAGAAAACTATTCATGAATGCTAAACTGAAAGTTAATATTTATTTGCTTCATTCCTACTATTTAAAAAACAGCACATAAGGTAAACTTATGCTTTATTGCATAAAAAAATACAATCTTCCTCTCTTCCACTCTCCCTTAACTTAGTTTACAAGTTTACATTTTGCTCACTTGTGGTCAATGCCTTTTTTTTCTTTTCTTTTCCTTTTTTTGGTTTTTTGAGACAGGGTTTCTCTGTGTAGCTTAGCGCCTTTCCTGGAACTCGCTTGGGAAACCAGGCTGGCCTCGAACTCACAGAGATCCGCCTGCCTCTGCCTCCTGAGTGCTGGGATTAAAGGCGTGAGCCACCAACGCCCAGCTTCTTTTCTTTCTTTTCTTTTTTTGTTTCTTTCTTTCTTTTTTTTTTTTTTAAGATAGGGTTTCTCTTTGTATCCCTGGCTGTCCTGGAACTCATTCTGTAGACCAAGCTAGCCTCAGATTTAGAGATCCTTCTGTCTCCTCCTGAGTGCTGGGATTAAAGGCATGTACTACCACCGTGGCTAAGGCAGTTGGTTAGCTTTCTTTTTTCATGTCTGCATGTATGCCTGTATATCACCTGTGTGCCTGGTGTGGCCCAGGAGGCCAGAGAGGGCATTGGATCCCCTGGAACTGGAGTTACAGAAAATTATGGGCTACGATGTTGGTGCTGGGAATTGAACCTGTGTTCTTTGGGAGAGCAGCAAGTGAGCCATCTTTCCAGCCCCACAGTTAATGTCTTAATGTCTGTGCCTCCAGATACAAATTTGTATGTGAATTTTACATATTCTTCACGTTTTTAACAGGATGTTTTATAATCTCTCCCAAACATTCTTTTAACTTGCAAAAATACAATGTTAAAGTCCTATTTTTATTTGACCAAACTTTTATTATAGGAAATAGTGCTGCAGAAATGTCTCCGAGTGTATTTTATGGAATGCATTAAAAATAGAACATGTTTGCAAAGACATTTTATCAAATGGTCCTCAAAAAATGGTATCAATTTTACGCTCTCACAAATTCATGAAAATACTCACTTTTCCATGGCCTTTTCACATATCCACCCCAACTTTCCTTTAATATGGGTGTATTAGGGTTGGAGAGAGGGCTCAGCAGGTTAGAGCAGTTATTGCTTTTAAAAAGAATGCATGCATATACTCTGTTTTCCCATTTCTTTTCAGTATAGCTATAGGATAGGCTTTAGTAAATCTGTTTATTATGTGTATGTATTTTAGTCATTTTGAGTCTGAGTATTTTTTATCATACTCAATTTTAATAGTCATATTTTCCCTGGGGTTACTACTTCTCACTCAACCATGTTTCTCATTTGTCTAGAAAAAGGCTTTTCTTACAGCTTTCGAAACAGGTCTGTTGATAATCTGTAGATCTTATTTCTGTTTCCCTCACCCTCGTGTAGCTGTCTCTCTTCTTCTGCAGTCTGTACTCCATGCTGTCATCTAGTTCTGCCATACAGTTTTGGATTTTCTCATACCATGGTTCTAGGAAATGTCTTCACTTTATTCCTAGGTTTCAGGCTCTGTTTATTGAAGTTTGATAGATCCTTTTCTTTCTTGTTTATGCCCATCTTGTAGAAGTATAGCCAGTAGCTTCTTCATAGAGGATACTTGAAATAAAAAAATAAAAGACATTCAGTTTTTTGTTGGAGAAATCCTGTTGGTCTAAGGCTTACACTAAGCAATTTCTTCAGAGGAGGAGCAGCTGACCTGCCTGATGAATGTAAACATAAGTTCTGAAATCTCACAGCTGGTCAGAGTTAAAGCTTCCCCACCATAGATTAAACAGACCTTCATCTAACCCTTCTGCCTTTATTATGTTGTCATTCTTTCCCCAGCTTTTCTCAGTGTCTGGTAATTCTCTGGATTCACTGAGATTGTTCTAAGGAAGTAACATCTTTCTTCTTACATATAAACATGCATATGCTTGCACATGCACACTTGGACACTTTAAATTTATCTTTGTATAGTAAACATTTCTTCCAGTACTAATATGTCTTTAAACTTTGTTTTTTGCATGGTAAAATGACTTCCTGGTTAAAAGCACTTTGTATTTTTCCAAAGGACCCAAGTTTAGTTTCCAGCACCCACATTAGGTGTCTCATAGCAATCTGTAAATCCAGGTCCAGGATATCCAGTGCTCCATTCTGGATCCTGCATGTACTCATACAGACACACATACACACATAAATAGAAATACTAAAAATACTAAAAAAGAAAAGTAATAAACTTTCTCAGTGTCTTTTTATTACACTTTTTTTTCCTGACACTCTGGAAGCATGGGCAGGCAAACTCTGAGTTTGGCGTAGGCCTGGTCTAAATAGTGCAGTCCAAGCTACCCAGGGCTACATGAGGAGACCTATCTTTAAAAATTAAGTCATTGGATTCTGAGTTTTGTGTCTTTCTTGCCAAGAATATATAAATTCTGTATTTTTATTTTATGTATATGGGTGTTTTTGCTTGCATGTGTGTCTTTGCAACATGTGTGTGCCTGGTGTCTGTGGAGGCCATAAAAGGATTTTGGCATCCCTGTAACTAGAGTTACAGATGATTAAGCCACCTTGTGTGTGCTGAGAATCAAACCTAACTGCTAGTCATCTCTTAAGCCCTGTACTTTTTTTTTTTTGGTTTTTCGAGACAGGGTTTCTCTGTGTAGCTTTGCGCCTTTCCTGGAACTCGCTTGGGAGACCAGGCTGGCCTCGAACTCACAGAGATCCGCCTGGCTCTGCCTCCCGAGTGCTGGGATTAAAGGCGTGCGCCACCACCGCCCGGCAAGCCCTGTACTTTTAATTTTAAATACTTTTCTGTCATTCATCTAGCTGTTGTGACATACACATTAACCCTTCCCTTTGCTAAATAATTCAGTCTGTGTTGATTTAAAATGCCTGCTTTGCTTACTCCTTTAATCCCAGCAGTCAGGAGGCAGAGGCAGGCAGATCTCTGTAAGTTCAAGGCCAGCTTGGTCTACAGAGTGAGATCCAGGACAGCCAGAGCTGTTAGATAGAGAAAATAAATTAGAAAAAAAAAAAATGCCTCCTTTTATATACATTAAATTCTCACACATTCATTTTTCTGTTTTTTTCTTTCTTGGACACTAATCTGTTTAAAAAATAATTTATATTTGTATTTTGTGTGAATAAGTGCTTTTTATACACATGTATGTATACCATATCTATGCCAGGTGCCCAGGAAACTATGTCTCAAATTCTTATGATAATTTCAGGAAATGCTTAACTGCATTACCCTTATATACAAATATTTGTAGCTTATAATACTAAATAAAATTCGAATTTGAATTTTCTGTTCTGCCTAAAACTTGATAATTGTGTTAAAATTATAAGATAATTTAGGAAATGTGGTCTGTTTGGGGTAAAAGAGCCTAGTTGTTTGCTTTGTTTTCACTTGACTTTTTATAATATTTTAAATCTACGGATATGTATGTGGGGAGAGGTTTATGCCACAGGTCAGTTAGTTCTCTTCTTCCAGTGAGTCTGGAGGATTGAACTCAGGTCCTCAGGCTTGCTAGCAAGTGACTTTACCTGTTGAGGAAACTCACTGGCCCTTGGTTGATTTTTAAGGTGCTTATTTTGAAACTATGCACCAAAAAGTGTTTTTTGTTTTAATTTTCATGTGTACTGGGTGTATATGTGTTGGATCCCAGAGCTGACTTTTTAGGTGTTTTCCTCAGTCACTTGACAACTTATTCCCTGAAGTGGGATCTCAGTTGGACCCAGAGCTTGCCACTTTGGTTTTTTAAAAGCTGCCTAGCTTGCTCTTGGGATCCCCTGTGTCTCCATTCCTAGTGCTGGAATTAAGGCTAGGCTACCATACCCATCACCTAGTATTTAGAAGGGTTCTGGACATTAGAACTCTAGTCCTTATTTATGTAGTTAGCACTTAACTTGCTGAGCCATCTCCCAAGTCGTGAAGTTTTGTTTATTAAATGTCAGATCTAGCGATTAAACAGATATCTCTTGAGATTAGCTAAATAGCATAAAAAAAAGACTTGCTTCCACAATGAAAGTTTAAAATTGAAAGATGCTTTTGAGAGTTCTATGTATACTTCTCATTAGTTTATATAATAGTTTGAGTCCCTTGTTACAGTCATTTTTGCTAGAGTATTCCTTGAATTGAGGTAGTTTGTCTATAAATTCTTCAGTTTTGTTCTCTGTCCTAAAGGACTTTTCAAATATATAACAGGTACTTCATCTACCATGTTCCTCTTACTTTGGAATGTATACATTACACTCATCTTTTCCCTTTGTTTTTTCTCACTTATTCTTCCTTTAAACAATTCTTTTATGATTCCTTCTACTTTTTAATCCATGCTTG
This sequence comes from Peromyscus attwateri, assembly GCA_902168425.1. Taxonomy (NCBI): domain Eukaryota; kingdom Metazoa; phylum Chordata; class Mammalia; order Rodentia; family Cricetidae; genus Peromyscus; species Peromyscus attwateri. Next base: position 29,251 of record CABHPP010120859.1, on the reverse strand, counting down.
TCTAGGAAGCAACTGAATATAACTTTGATTTCAATATTACTTTCTAAATTTAGTAATAATATTTAGAAGTGATTTTATTTGGAGAAGATAACTTAAGAGTAATTTAATTTTTCAGAACTTTTGAGCATGCTGTTCTAGCTGCAGGAACAGATTTTCGATCTGACAAACTATGGGAAATGTATATAAACTGGGAAAATGAACAGGGAAATCTGAGAGAAGTTACAGCTGTGTATGATCGGATTCTTGGTATTCCAACACAGCTGTACAGTCATCATTTTCAGAGGTATGTGGAAAGATCTTTTCTTTGAAATATCTTTGGTTGTTTAATTAGGTGATCAGTTCCCAATATTGAGCATTACAGTTTATTTTGAAATGCTGTATAGGATCTTAGTAGATGAAACTAATTTTCTAGAGAATCAAAATTTATGCCTTAAATTTGACATTTCACTTGTATTTTATGAAATGTAATAATTTACTAGTTTTGTTTAGAAAGTTTTCTTTGTCCATTTTATATCTGAGGTACTTTAGAGCAGTGAAGAAATGAGAAAACAGAGTTTAATAAATTATTATTTGTAATACTAAATTTATATGGTGCTTGGCAAATATTAAGTGCTTATTTTTTTATGTTATTTAATTTTTTGAGATAGTGTGTTACTGTGTTTCTCATGCTGGCCTAGAGTCTTTAATCCTAACTCAGCATCCCAAAATCTGAAATTAATAGACACAAACCTTAATCTTATTTGGCTGCTGCTGCTGCTTTTTTTTGTTTGTTTGTTTTTAACAACTTAATGATTTACAAAATGTATATTCCTGATGTTCACAAACATATCCAGAACAGCAGAGGTTGTAGTGTAGGTGTTAACTTCTTTCTGTCTCTGTTCAAATTAAGTATAATTCCATTTGAATTTTACACCCTGAATTTTTTGTTTATAAGTCATAAGTACTATAACTTTTCAAGGTCGTTGTACTATTAAAAATTTTCTGTGTACTGTGGGTTCCATGTGTAGTTTTGGTTTTCTTTTCTTTTTCTTTTGAGATAAGGTATTACTAGGTAGTTAGCTCTAGCTGGCCTAGAACTGTGTGGCACCCATGTGCCTTGACCTTGCATCTCTTCCTCACTGCTTCCTGAGTCCTGTGGTTGCAGGTGTGTGCCACATGATCAGCTCCACGTGTCTTTGCCTGCTGCAAGGTATCCTCACTGATCAGAACCCAGAAAGTAAATAAGTAGGAGATTGTGTCTTTGCCGTTTTCTTTCTTTTTTTTTTTTTTAACTCTATAGTGTGTGTACATAACATATGTACTTTGTATGGGGTTGTTTTCTTTTGAGACTGTTTCATCTCAGCTAGCCTTGAACTTGTGATTCTCCTGTCTCAAGTGCTGAGATTACATGTGTATATAATCACACCCAGCTATTTTGTGGGTTTTTGTTAATTCTTATAAGTAATATTATATATTGAAATTTTTATATGGAATTATGAATTTCACAGGTAAATGTAATGAGATATTTGTAAACTACCATATATAAATCTACTAAAAATAGAAGTTACACGGACTTGTGTTGGGAATAGGAACTAGGAAGAAAAATATAAATAGAAACATTGTAGGTTGGTCTCTTGTCTCTTATTATTGATGAGCTAAAACAGACAGCTTTCTAGGACATAATGAGCTAGGCACACACTTGCTGAAATAAATTATTAAAACAAGACATGGTATTTGGCAATGCTTGATAAATATGCATGTTGTGCAAATAAAGGCCAAAGACAAAGTGTTTTTCTTTACAGTTTGTGTTATTTTATCTGTTTGTTTTATTTTTATTTTATGTACATTGGTGTTCTGCCTGTATGTGTATCTGTGTGAGATCCCTTGGAACTGGAGTTACAGACAGTTGTGAGATGCTGTGTGGGTACTGGAATGGAACCTGGGGCCTCTGGAAGAGCAGCCAATGCTCTTAACTGCTGAGCCATCTCTCCAGCCCCCACAAGGCTTTTTTATAGACTAATTTTTACTTGTCTAAAATACAGTGACATTTATGTTTACAAGACCTTAATCAAGGAAATACTAGCTTTCTGCTACTAGAAAAGTTGCTTTTTAAATTTTTATATTTTTTAAGAGTTTCATGCATTGTGTTTTAATCATATTTACCCCTTAATTACTCCCTACCCCTCAACTGTAGTGCATGCATGTGTACGTGCGTCTTGTGTGCGCATGTGTGTGCACACAACTGAATGCTTGGTTTTGTTTTGGTTTGTTTTACTTTCTTAATATATAGCCCATACACTCATGGAGTCATCCACTGAAGTATGGTCAACCTACCAGGGGCAAGCCATACTTAAAGAAAACTGACTTCCCCAGAAACCATTAACTGTGAATAGCTCTTCAGGGATAGGGCTCATGAGCTCCTCTGCCTTCCATGTAACAGCAATTTTAAAGGTGCCCATGGTCACTTGGGTTTACTTCAGTGCCTTAGGTGAAGCAGAATGTACTTGGTTTTCAAAGCTGCTTATTTCACAATTACCTGGAAACAGAAAAATCTTCTGGGAATGAGATAAGGCCCTTCAGACAGTCTCCCCCCCACCCTTTTTTTTTTTTTTTTTAAAAGAAATCTGTGTTTTCTGAGTCTTTTTATTTATCCCTGAGCTATATTCTCAGTCCTTCCAAATCTTTCATTCATTCATACATATATATATATATATATATACATACACACACATATATACATACATATATATATATGTATATGAAAATTGTGGCTTGGGAGGGTGGTATGTGCACATGAGTACAGTTGTCTGTGGAGTGCAGAAGAAGGCATCAGATCTCTTGGAATTGGAATTAAGTGGTTGTGAGCCAACTAGCATGGGTGCTGGGGATTGAACTCTGATATTCTGTGACAGTGGTGCATGCTATTAACTAATGAGCTCTTTTCAGTCCTCCAAATCTTTTTTAAAATGAGTATCCTGCTAGATTTATTTTTTTGTTTTTTGAGACAGGGTTTCTTTGTGTAGCTCTGGCTGTCCTGGAACTCACTCTTTGTACCAGGCTGGACTTGAACTCAGAGATCTACCTGCCTCTGCCTCCTAAGGGCTGGGATTAAAGATATATACTACCACACTCATCAGTATTAGTGTTTTTAATTTAATTATTTGCATATTGGTGGGAAAATGTGTATGTGCTTGTCAGAGGTTGAGAGACTGAAGTCCTGTATTTTTCTATCTTTTAGAAATTAATTTTATGTGTGTATTTTGCCTGCATGTTTGTCTATGTACCACATAGGTTCCTGATGCCTATGGAACTGGAAGTACAGTTAGGATGCTGGGAGTCGAACCTGGGTCCTTTGGAAGAGCAAGCAGCCAGTGTTCTCCAGCCCTCCTGTGTTTTTCTTCATCACTCTTTACCTTACTTTTCCGAGACAGGGTCTCACATTGATTTCCAGGTCATCTGTTGGCTAGGCTAGCTGGCCAGCGAGCTCTGGGGAATCCTGCTATCTGCCTTCTAGTACTGGATTGCCTCTGCCTCCCCAATGCTGGGATTAAAAGGCGTATGTCATAACCACATTCTGCTTATGTCACTGTTTTTGTTTTGTTTTTAATGTTTTTAGTAACTTTGGAGGAAGGAAATGATATGACTTGAGGTTGGAAGACACCTTTATTCAGGTGAAAAGTTAGGTCAAAAAGATGTATTTAGAAAATGGAATCAGTAGGATCTGTTATCCCATGGATGTAAATGAATAACTGGGAAAGACTGGGAGATAGCACGTGGTGGTGGGGAGAGGGAGATCATTTCTTAGCCAGCCTCAGGGATATAGTGAGTTCTAGGCAGCCTGGCAGGCATGGTGAGACATGCCTTTAGCCTCAGTACTGGGGAGGTAGAGACAGGCAGATCATAGAGTTCCAAGCCAGCCATGGCTATAGACAGACGTCTCAAAAAACAAAAAGCCCAATAAATAAATATAGTATAGGAGATTCCATGTTAAAATCAAGATGGAAGATACTTTAGCTCTTTTTTGGTGGTTCCAGTTAAAATTTGGGGTGTATGAAATAGTATGTTTAGATAAAATAGTGAAATGACATTTTCTTGAAAATGTGTTAGCTGGATGTGATGGTATATGGCCTATAATCCATGATGGAAGTAAAGATTTTGAGTTTCAGGCCAGTGTCAGCTAGTGAGTCAGTTTCTTTTTTTTTTTTTTTTTTTTAGGAGCTGAGGACCTAGGGCCTTGGGCTTGCTAGGCAAGCGCTCTACCACTGAGCTAAATCCCCAACCCCCGAGTCAGTTTCTCAAAAGACAAAGTTTAAGTTTTTATACATTAGTTTGAAACTAGTTTATGTTCATATAAAAAAATACATTTTCTTTTTCTGTAGACTTTTGGCAATTGGATATAGTAATCTGCAATTTTGAAATTTTGGACTTTTGTTATAGTTTTGAGTTTTATTGATACAGTAATTACTTCAAGCTCTGTTAATGACTTTAGCCAGAAAGTGTATAAACATGTAAGACTAAGAGAGAATTCCTGGGAACATAACCTTAAGGGCAGGTAATAATTGGGACCTGAGAGAGATCAAGCAGCAATCAGAAAGTGAAAGTGGTACCTCACAAACCAAGCTGTGAAGAAGATTCTAAAAGTAAGAAAACATGGTTAGCAGGCTCAAATGTTGAAGATAGAGGGTGTACTGGAGAACAAATATCCATTGATCTTGCATGTATGGTAACTGGTGACCTTAAGGAAGCCAGTGTCATTAGGTTGGTAAACAGAAATGTATGGAGGAGTAATTGGTAGGTAGGATGATAATGCAAACATTTCATGATCACTTTAATGTGAATTAGCTATGTTTTATTTAAATTTGCAAAGTAGATATGTTGTTTTATAGATTAAGATTGGGAGAAGAGAAAAATCCAATAATCACAGAGAATACTAGAGTTGGAATTTGTGTATCTGTTCTCTATATTCCACTGCAAAGACAGAGTGGAAACTACATACATACATACACATATATATTAAGTGGTAGGATTTTAATACAGAATAAGAGAAATGTTAGGATATTCTGATTTGTTTCTCTGCTTACTTGAAGGAATAATATGTAGCAGGTACCTGACATATGGTTTTTAATTCTTCCTTCAGATTTAAAGAACATGTACAGAATAACTTGCCTAGAGATCTTTTAACTGGTGAACAGTTCATTCAGTTGAGAAGGGAATTAGCTTCTGTAAATGGACACAGTGGTGATGATGGACCTCCTGGTGATGACCTTCCATCAGGAATTGAAGACATCACTGACCCAGCAAAGGTAAGCTTTTTAATCATATGTTCATTGCATAAGAAACTAGGTAGCTTATGTGGAAGGGCAATAAGTTTTGGGCCTTTACATCAATATGATTTAAGTATGAATTTAAAGGAGAAAGTCTTACCATGAGACTGGAAGTAACTTAGTTTAGACAAAGTATTTTACTTTGACTGTAATCTATTCCTTTTTTTAAAATTACATAAGAAATTGGCTTTTTGAAGTTCTTTTATAAATCATACTTAAAGCTGGGTATGATGGCACTTGGGAGGCAGTGTCAGGTGGATCTCTGTTAGTTCTAGGACAATCTGGTCTCCATATGAGTTCTAGGATAGCCATGGTTATATGTATAGAGACCCTGTCTCAAAAACCAAAGCAAACAAACAATTGTATTTAAAATAATAACACCTAACAATTAAAAACTCCCTACTGAAGAATGAAATATCTGTAGAAGATACTTAAAGTGTGTGATGTTGAGAATTTTCAGTATGTAACTTACAAGATTAATTTTTTTCTTTTTTTTCCAAGCTAATTACTGAAATAGAAAACATGAGACATAGAATCATTGAAATTCATCAAGAAATGTTTAATTATAATGAGCATGAAGTTAGTAAGAGGTGGACATTTGAAGAAGGTGTAAGTGTTTTGTTTTATAAGTCTTCAAAATTTAAAAATAAGATTTCTTCTTATAGCAGTGAAACCATTGTTAATATTTCTTTCTATTGTAGAAGTAATAACTCAAGGTATGCTTCTCAATTGTATTTAACATTTTCCATGACCAGTTTTAAAACCTTACTGCATTCAGATTTCAAATGCAAGATTCCTGATTATTAAGTTATACCTTATAGATAAAACAGCCATTATAAGGGCTGGGTATTAAGCTCAGTTTGTAGACTATCTGCCTAACATGCATGAATCTCTGGGTTTGATCCCAGCACCACATTTAGACCAGGTTTGGTGCCAAATCTTATAACTCAGCATTTGGAAGCTAGTGATAAAAAGTTCAAATATTAAAAGTAATCTTCAATTATCCAGTAAGTTTTATGCCAGCCTGTGCTACATCAAACACCATCTCAAAAATAAATACATAGTCCATCCATTATAGGTGAATAATATTTTTTTCTTGCAAATTTAACTATTTTCTTACTGATGTGGTAAGGAATATGTCACATGTCAAACAGTTTGCCTATTTGAAGTATGTAGTTCATTAGTTCACGGATATATACTACCATCATCATAGTCAACTTGATTATATTTTTCTCGACTTTCCTCTTGAGTTCTTCTTATCCTACTTAACTCACTTGCAGTTTAGCTTCTGTAGCCCTAGGCTTAAGTTTAATATAGCTTTATTTTTGTAAATTACCCTATCATGGCCTAGCCTGTGAATGGAGTTATATGTCTGTTGTGTTGTGTCTGGCTGTAAAATAGTTTTGATAAATGCACAATATAGTTTACCTTAGTAATCAAAATAAAGAATAATTCTTTTAATGGTCTCCTTGTCTACTCTCATTTCTATCCATATATAACTGTTAAAATGGATCAATTTAAAAATAAGTAATAAAGAATAAAATTTTCACTATTATAAAAATGACTATTATAAAAATGACTATTTTAATGACTACTATAAAAATGACTATTATAAAAATGACTATTATAAAAATGACTAAATAGGACTGGTGTGTCTTAACCACTGTCTCAGTGGTTAAGAGTGCTTGCTGCTCTTGTAGAGGATCCAAGTTTGGTTCCTAGCACCCATGTTGTGGGGGGCTCAGAAATGCAAGTGTAGTTCAGAGGATCCACACTCTCTTGGACTCTGGGCACCTGTACCTGCATGCAAGTAGTGTACATAAACTCATATAGGTGCACATACACTTAAGTAAAAATAAAATACATACTGTTTGAAAAGACTGAATAAATGGAAGAGGTGTTCTTTTCCATTGTCAAACTCATGGAGGTTGAATAATTTTCATTAAAAAAAAAAAACTATTGTATGCCAGGTGTAGTGTCGTAAGTCTTTAATGCCAGCACTTAGGAGACAGAGCCAAACGGATCTCTGGGAGTTTGAGGTTAGCATGGTCTACAGAGACTATCTCAAGTCCCCTCCACCCTGAAAAGTTAGTAATGAATTTAAAATTTTATTCTTTGTAATTATTTATATCATTGTGCTTAATATTTTGACTTTGGTTTACTTTTATTGCCATACAATATTTTTTTTTTGCAGATTAAAAGACCTTATTTTCATGTGAAACCTTTGGAAAAGGCCCAACTAAAAAACTGGAAAGAATACTTAGAATTCGAAATTGAAAATGGGACTCATGAAAGAGTTGTGGTTCTCTTTGAAAGATGTGTCATATCTTGTGCCCTCTATGAGGAGTTTTGGATTAAGGTAAGAAAATGACATAGTGTTTAACTTGAATATATTATAAACATTGATCTAGTGACTAACCTTTTTTGTACTTCTGTTGAATGTTGTTCATATAACTATATCTGTTGCATTAGGAGATGGTCTGCTTGCAACCAGATTTGACTGCTGCATATGCCAACCTCGTTGCCTCTCTTCGTCCTTCCTTACAGAAACTAGTCTAGTGGTTCAATAAAGGTGCTGAATGGGTTTACAAATAGAATTTTATCGTTCTGTCACATATTTAATCACGTGTTCAACTGTAAATTATTCCAGTATTTCCTCTTTTCTGTATGTAGTATGCCAAGTACATGGAAAACCATAGCATTGAAGGAGTGAGGCATGTCTTCAGCAGAGCTTGTACTGTTCATCTTCCAAAGAAACCCATGGCACATATGCTTTGGGCAGCTTTTGAGGAACAGCAGGGTAAGAAGGAGAATGTTCAGTTGATTTATTTTAATTAATTTATTTTATGTGAATGAATGGGTGTTTTACCTGCATGCATATCTGTGCTTAAGTGTTTGCAAAGACCAGAAGAGGGCATGGATTCCTCTGGGACTGTACTTAACAGATGGTTGTGGGTGCTGAGAAGTGAGCCTGGTGCTCTTAAAGGCTGAATCTTATCTCCAGCTCCTCAATGATACTTTAGCACTTTGTCAGTATGGAATTACTGCACTGAGGGATGTATAAAGAAGAATTTGATTAATTACTTCTGTAAAAGTTATGTTGTTTCCTTAACAATTCAGCCTTGCCATATCCTAAGATCAGCCATAGACAGTACAAAATAAGCATGGCTACTTAACAAAACCCTGCAATCCCCTAAATAGAGAGCTAGATTTAGTCTGTGGGCTAATGTTTTTCAGTTCTTGATATCAAGTCTGTTTCAGAAATTTAAACAAAAGTGATGTAAAGTGTATTTTGGAAATTTAAACAAAAGTATAAACATTTAATTACTGTTTTAGGGAACATTAACGAAGCCAGGACTATCTTGAGAACGTTTGAAGAATGTGTTCTAGGACTGGCAATGGTTCGATTGAGAAGAGTAAGTTTAGAACGACGGCATGGAAATATGGAAGAAGCTGAACATTTGCTTCAAGATGCTATAAAGAATGCCAAATCAAATAATGAGTCATCATTTTATGCTATTAAACTAGCCCGACATCTTTTCAAAATACAAAAAAATCTTCCAAAATCAAGAAAGGTACTTTTGGAAGCAATTGAAAGAGATAAGGTACGCATGTTTTAAACAACATCTTCCATAAAAAGCCAGTACTTCTTCACTTTGGCAACCATGATGAAAGACTTGGTCTATACAGTAATACATTTTATTACTAAATGAGGACAACAGTCCCTCTAAACTGATGTTGCCATTTTTAACATTTTTTCCTAATTACTTTTAAATTTAAAGTTTGAGAAAAATATGATTACTGAGTTAAAATTGTAAATATTGTGGTCTTTGTAATTAACTTTTAGAAATTTTAGAAACTTAATGATTGTTAAGTAGAATAAATAGCCTGGGAGAAGCCTTTAGGAACAAAAGCATAAAAGTATCAAACAAAGTAGTATAGTGATTTTCTTTTGCAGAAGTTATTTTTACCAGGTGGTGGTGGTGCACATCTTTAATCCTAGCACTCAGGAGGCAGAGGCAGGTGATCTCCATGAATTGAGGCCAGCCTGGTCTACAAAGCGAGTTACATTGCACAGCCAGAGCTGTTACACAGAGAAACCCTGTCTAGAAAAACCACAAAAAAACAAAAGCACCCAAAAAGTTCCTTTTATATAAATTACTAAAAGCTAGTGTGCTGGAAGTGTTTCATTTTGTAGATTTTAAGTTGTATTGGGCCTGTTGAAGATACAAGTTTGTAATTAAAGTATTTATAGTCACAAGTAGAGGTGTAATATACAGATTCTTTTTGTATTTGAATTTCCAGTTTTCATGCTAGGCAAAGTCCAGCTAACTAACATAGGATATTGAGCTTTAATTGGTTAGCATGTAACAACATACTGCACAGTGCGGGAATAATAGAGTAGTGTCACAACCCAGCAGTGTTGCTAAAGAAGCACAAGAATTGTGACCAGTGACAGAGTACTTGTCTGCTGTCCAGTACAATAGGACAGGGAAAAAATATGTCCTGAAGAATTTCATGTTTCACTTCATTATATACATGCTGAAAACATTGACTTGAGTTATATTTTAATCTTAAACATTTATACTTTAATTAAAATATTGTAGGATGTTATTAATTGATACTGCTTTTTACTCAGGAGAACACAAAGTTATACCTCAATTTACTTGAAATGGAATACAGTTGTGATCTCAAACAAAATGAAGAAAGTATCCTCAATTGCTTTGACAAGGCCATTCATGGTTCATTGCCTATTAAAATGAGAATTACATTTTCTCAGAGAAAAGTGGAATTCCTTGAAGATTTTGGTTCAGATGTTAATAAGTAAGATCTTAAATTCATCATTTTTTAATGGAACATGAGCATTGTTATTTTGTGATGATAATTTGATGGTTACATTAATACATTGCTAAATTTATTTTAAAATATTTTTTAATTATATATATATGATGTATATGTATGGGAGAGAGTGCATGTGTTCCAAAATGTATGTGGGAAGGTCAGAAGACAACTTCATGGGGTTTTCTCTTACTTTTTCCTGGGCGCTAGGGATTAGACTCAGGTCACCAGGCTTGCCCAGAACATAAGTTAGGTGCTGAACTACCTTGTTGGATATAATGCTAAATTTTAAAGTGTTTGTTAAGGCTACTTTTCCTTCAGAGACAAGTGGAGGTAAATTCAGTTTTGTAAATATGTGTATGCTTAAATAGGACTTAAGCTTTATCATCTCTCCAAAACCATTTTCCCTTTAAATCAGTGTTATTTGTGTATGCATATGCTGTGGTCAGAAGACAGTTTGTAGTGCTCAGTTCTCTCCTTCCACCATGTGGGCCCTGCAGAAAGAGAAATGAGATAAAAACTGAACTATGAGACACATGAATGTAGGTAGGTGGGGTGGCTGTAGTTGATGTAAAGCTCAGTGGTGGAGTATGTGTCATGTATAAGGCACTGAATCAGTCCTCAGCAACATGCACAGAGCTAAGATAGGATTAGTCTGGAAAAGGAATGCCATCTAATCTCAGCTTAGAAAAGAAGGTGGATGTGGTCACACAGATCTTGCTCACTGGACTCATCCTCCTGAATCATAAAAGGCTACAAGTTGAGGATGATGTAAGGGTTTGCTGTAGATTTGGGGGAAGGGGAGGATAAGATCTAAACTTTAGATTTAAATCTGGTAACCTGGAAAGTAGAAATACTGCCTAGAACATTGGTAAAGTTCCAGTCTTTCTCTCTTGCTAGTAAGTAAATATCCCAGTGCCTAATAGGCATGTATGTGCCTGTGCTGATACGATTTACAATGATTTCCACTGAAACCATTCTAAATTTGAGTGTCTACATATGTGTGCATGTTTTTGATGGTAAGTTTACAGCTTGACACAGCTAGTATTTCAGTTCTTGAAATCATGCTAAATATTTTGTATTTATATAGTATAACAGTCATAGCCATTTAAATGGATACAGATACTGTTGTTTTAGTCAGTGGAGAAAGGCTCACTCAGATACCCAAGTTTTTCAAGTCATGTATTAGGAGGATGAAATTACACCCTATTTCATAGTTTCTGCTTTTAACTACCTTGTATACTCTACAGTCAGTGTTTTACACTGAAGAAGGTTATACAGAAAAACTGACTTTATGTAATGCTAGCTTTTCATTGGGATAGTATGATTCTCGGGTTCTACAAAAGTATATGGAATGACATATGCTTGATCTGTATGGATGAAAATAGATTGGTCATGCTTCCTAGAAGAGGTAGTTTCATTTAGTTCCTATTGGATTCTGATGAAGAAGAGAAACACAGCGATAGTAACAGAATATGTTAACAGTAACGTGCATGAGTGGAATAATATGTGACGTACTCTAAGTATTGAATCCAAGGCCTGGTACATGGTAGTTAGGTACTTTACCCACTGACCCAGTGGTTCTCAGCCCCTTTTCGGGGTCACATATCAAATATTCGGCATATCAGATATTTACATTACGATTCATAACAGTAGCAAAATTAATTTAGCAATGAAAAAATTTGGATTGTTTGGGGTCACCACAACATGAGGAACTGTATTAAAGAGTTGAAGCACTGGGAAGGTTGAGAACCACTGCACTGACCCATTGAACCTACTTCTCCAGAACCAAGTAGGGTTATTTTGTTTTTAAACTAGAGCGAGCCCTAGCTGGCCTTGAATTCAGAGATCTGTCTGCCTTCTGAGTGTTAGGGTTAACAGCATGCGTACCACACCTGGCCAGAACTAGGATCTTGATGCAGTTCAGAGGTTGTACTATCAACAGTAAACAGCAAATTCTTAGAATTGGCACCTACAGAATTAAATGAGCTATCATTTTGATTTGGTAGTAATATCCAAACAAATTACTGGTTCAGTGAAAGGTACTATGTATGCTGTTAAACAAACATGTAGGTATGGAGCATCTGGATATCAGAACTAAGATTTAAGTCTTAAAAGACAAGACAAACAGCCCAGTTACAAATTTATATAAGTTGTTTTCTTATGTGGAAATAACTTAAATCTTTCTAAAAAATGTTTTATACATCCCAAAGGGTTTTGTTTTTCTTCCCCTTCAGGCTTCTGAATGCATATGATGAACATCAAACACTCCTAAAGGAACAGGATTCCTTAAAAAGGAAAGCTGAAAATGGGTACGTAATTTCTTGATAAATCGGGTAGGGATGCTTTAAACATTTCAATATGAAAATTCCTTTTAAAACATGTACTTATCAGGAAGGGATGCTTAAAACATTTCAATACGAAAATTCCTTTTAAAACATGTACTTTATTTTTTTTATGGCTTGAAAAAAAACATGAATGGTTGAGCTTAGAAGCAAGTATGAAGACTGCCTTCAGCCTACCACTCTCCAAGGCCCAAAATGAGGATTCCATTGAACCTGGAGATGAGACTGAGAGTTGGAAAGCCATTAAGATGACTAGAGTTGGGCCACTGGCCCTAAGTTGAGGGTTGTAGTTAAGGAAATCCTTATAGTTAGGGTGACAGTTCAGGGCAATCTGGTGGCAAGCACAGTGGGGTTGTGTTTCTATAAAGAATTGGAGGTAAGTTTGTGCTGCAAAGTTTGTTCATCTACAGAATAACTGCTAAGCTATAACAGGTTATGCAGAAACGTGAATGTTGTGTAGACAATCTCTAGTTTTTACTTATTAGTCAGGATTAAAGGCATTTGCCAACATGCCCAATTTACAAGTCTTTTTTAAACATCAAGTACAAATGAAACACAGGTCACATCCAGACTCTAGGCTAGTTTGCCACCTCTGGCATAAAGAAAGAACTAAGCATGTAATTTCTCAGCATGAGGTCACCCTGTATAAATGGAGAGTTATAGATTTGTCAAGAGTAAGAAGGCTAAAAAGTCAAAGGTCAGATTGGAAATCTATTACTTGGAGTGGCAGACTACTGTTGACCCTTTGAGGACAGGGATCAGTACCATCTGTGCTCTTGGCAGCTAATCTAGATAGCATCTCATGAATATATTAGAGGTCACATTCCTTGGCAGAAATGGTAGGTAAAGTTCTGAGGATGGAGAAGCTTCAGAGATTGCTCCATAATGAAAGGTAAACTGGGCTTAGCCTTCAGTCTGTTTACCACAGTTTTGTCTAGCTAGGCCTTTTTTTCCCCCGACTGGTTACCTTCTGAATAGCATCTTGCTCTCAGAAGATGGTTGAAAGCATTAACTAAGACAAAAGTACACAGTATAGTTTTCTAGGAAAGGTCCTATCTCTGGGAATTTTGAGTTTCTATTTTGGCCTTTTATATAGTTCAGAAGAACCAGAAGAAAAGAAAGCACACACAGAAGATATGTCATCAGCACAAATCATTGATGGGGATTTACAGGCAAATCAAGCTGCATATAATTACAGTGCCTGGTATCAGGTAAGTCTGCATAATTTATTCTTCGTTGTAGGTCTATATTGTATATTTCCTTTTGTGATTTTAGTGGTAGAATTTCAACAGCTTAATTTTATATGTGGAACATAGCTGTAATTCTAGTATGCTGACATATTTACTTTTACCTTTTCAGTATAATTATCAGAATCCTTGGAATTATGGACAGTATTATCCTCCACCTCCAACCTGATGGAAAAAATGTAAATTTCAGATTGGTTATATGAGAAATGTGGAATTATTTTTTTTGAAGGATGTAAACATAGCATAAGCTTGTATTTGATAATTTGTCTTCCCAGTTTCTGTGTAACATTTGTTTAGTTAATAGTAGAAAATGTCAATTAGTAGTGTACCATAGAAACTTTCCTACCATTTTTAAAATTTACTTTTTATTGGAGAACTATTTTTTTTTATTTTTATTTTATTTTACTTAAGTGGTCTAGAATTCTTTTGCACCTCACGCAAGAGATTTGTAGCCTTAAGTGTAGGGAAAAAGACTGACTGCAAATCATGTCAGTTACAAGATTCTGGGAAAAAAAATAAGGGCTGGTTATTGAGAATTTTATCTCCTTAAAAACAAGATTTAAAAGAAAGATTTTTAACCTCAAATGCTAAGGTTGTCTCTGTGTTTCAGTTATACTTGGAAATTTGGCTCTAATTGCAAGAAAGATGAACTATTAACATGTTCTGCCTTGGAATAGATTATAAATAAGAAAGTATAATGAGAAAGTCAGCATCCCCTTAAGAAATGAAATATCAAAGTATGTTTTGGGAGACTCTGTATCTAGAATATTCATGTAAAACTTGCGAGCAAGCTTTCATTTTGATCAAACTTATCGTCATTTTTTGTAATAAAAGTGAAGACTCATGCAGCAATTGTTTATGAATTCATTTGGGGGCGGTACACCAAATACAGATTAACATTGCTTTGAACTAAGCTTTCTCTAAATTTATTATCTTCCTACCAGAATGTTTTACTTACTTTGATTTTCTGCTTCAAGTTCTATGCCTTTGACCTTCCACCATGGAATAATATTTTTAAAATGTCCTGGACAAAGATAGCCACCTTGATTAACAGTTATACTCTTATTTGGATGAACTCCCAAGTCCTGCTTACCTAATCCGAACATTAATACAGCAACACAGAGTAAGTCAAATCAAGACAATCCATGACATTTTATTGAGCCTTTCAGTTTCTAATATGAGGTAAAAGGAAAAGCAGTTCTCTTTAATACTTTACACAGCTATAGTAAAATATCTGAGACTTAAAGGGACTTCCAGGGGGTTACATTTCTCAAAAATTGAGATCAAGTAAACAAGCTTTAACTCCTTGAATTTTCCAGTTGACTCTTCCCTTAAAATAGTAACAAGCTCTATTTAGTCACATTAAGTTTCAAGGCCAAGTTTTTATTGTTGATGTCTTCAGATCTGAAGCACTGGTTTCAGTCAATATCTACTAATTCTACTTCAAAAATGAGTTTGGCATTTGGTGGAATTCTGTGGGAAATGGTCAAGGTAAAACTGATGAAAAGTGCCTCTCCCCCAACCACTAACCTAATAGCATAATACTAGAATTGTGAAATCTGGCTATTAGTAATTTAAGCTCAAAAGAAAGAGTGTTGGTGTGGTGGCACACCCCTAAGCCTCAACATTTGTGTGCTGGAGACAGAAATACTTCCAGGGAAGCCCAGAGAGAATGTCCCAATAAATTTAAGAGGAAGAGATTTGTCTTTGACTCAGAGGCTGGCTTGAGTCTCCTTAGTGATCAATAGAAAGCAATCATAAAAGTCGAGTTTCAACAGTATTCTTCTTACATGAATGCCTCACTAATGCTACTGAATTAGCCACTATTGGCTGCTTGCTACTTAGTATTCAGTCTGTACAAGTCAGAACATGGCACCTACTGTGAATTCAAAGCTAAGTTGGTGACGCACAGCTTTAATGCCAGCACTGGGAAACAGAGGCATGCAGATCTGAGTTCCAGGACAGCCAGGGCTACACACAGAAACCATCTCCAAAAAACAAAATAGAAAAAAAGGTAACAGTCTTTCATCATACACATGAGATTAGTCTTAATGCTTTCACATGAGATGAAGCTGCAGGCAAGCTGAAATGAATTTAACTTTTTTTAAGACTACAGAGAGGACTTCCAACCTTAACCTCACTCCTTATCCCCAAAAATCCCAATATCAAAACTAATTTTGCCAACAAGAATGGAATCAACACCTAAAAACTACTTCCCACTTAACTATTGGATTAAAGTCTTAAATGGTCTACAATCATTGCCTTTCTGCTTTTTGTAAATGTTGACAAACCAGTTTGTCATAGAAGTACTGTAATTATTAATAAATGCTTACTAACATTATTTGTGCTGTGGTCTGTCATTTTACATGTGGTAACCATTGTTTACATTCTATTTCTAAGATTTGAATCCTCAGTCACTGGCCCCGATCTTAAATCTGTGGGAATTTTGTTTTGGGGTGTGTGTGTGTGTGTGTGTGTGTGTCTAAATTCTAAAGGAAAAAGGATACTTGGCGTCAGGTTGTCCTTTCTTTCCATAGGCCCATTCTGGTTCAATCTCCAGTCGAGCCTTTTCTCCTTTACTCATAGTCAGGAGCGCTTCATCCCACTAAAAGCAAGAACAAAATACACATGATTACAGAACGCAAATAAACATTTTTTAATTCTACTGGTGCTGCAGAGATGGCTTCTTAACACTTTGGCAGAGTTCAGTTCCCAGCACCCACATCAGGCAGCTCCTATCTGCCTCTAACTCCAGCTCCTGAGGAACCCCCTGTTCTGATCTCCATGGGTACTCATATGCACATAACATACAAAACACAATAATTTTGTTTGTTTGAGACAGATCCTGGTTTTTCTATGTAGCTGTAGCTTATGTGCCCTTTGTCCACCAGGCTGGTCTTGAATTCATACAGAACCATTTGCCTCTGCCTCTCAAATGCTAGGATTAAAGTGTGTGACACCATGACTTAACTGTAAAAATAACCTTTAAAAAATTCTATTATTGCCCTAAGGTAATATGCTTGGATGAATTCCTAAATCTGTTCAATTTCCTTAACATGAAGTTTCAACAAGTTAAAAGCAAAGCTCCAGTCAGCCTTTTTTTTTTCTTGTTAGGTTGGAGATCAAACCTTGTACATTTTAGTCAAGCTACATTACATCTTGTACTAAAACCTCTGACCTGCTGTTTTACATTGTTTTGAGTTCTACATAGAAGTCTTTAAGTCTCATCTTAGATTTACAGAAAGCAGTATGTCATATTTTTGTAGCTACATTAAGTAAACAACTTGCATGTCACCATTTGAGTTTCTGAGAAACAATTTAAACAGGTAGTTCTAACAAAACATAATTTGAGGAAATTATCAACTCGACTTCTAATTTCTTCAATACACTGTATTAAGGCTAACTTCTCCTTAAGGTTTACTTTGTTATTTCTCATATGCTTGGGCAAATAAAAGCATGTTGATGTCTCAGAGATTTTTAGAAGAAATAAATTGCTTTCTACAAGTACTTCAGAATAGATTTCTTCATTGTATGTGCCAACAAACATTATGCCTGGGTCTGAACTAGGCCCTCTGAATGTGTGTGAAAGTTATGTGGCTAGATCTGTTTGGGGAGTTCCTGGCAGTGGGACCAGGACTTATCTCGAAATGGCTTCTGGAAACATATTCCCTAGGGTGGGACACCTTGCTCAGCCTTGACACCGGAGGTGTGTGTGTGTGTGTGTGTGTGTGGGGGGGGGGTTGGTCCTGCCTCAACTTAGTATGCCAGACTTGCCAGACTTTGTTGACTCCCCAAGGGAGGCCTTACCCTCTCTGAGAGGGGGTGTGGGAGGAGAGGGGGTGGGAGAAGGAACTGGGATTGGTATGTAAAAATAATAATAAAAAAAAAACAAACAAACTGAACTTTTTTTTCTAATAGAAAAGAAAAAAAAATTAAACGTGAAAGGCTGTTTTCTGACAGTATTAACTTCCAAAGTAAGCTTATACATAGAAACTACTGTATGAGTCCCCATTATATTAAATTATACTTCCTAAAGCTTACAGCTCTGGAGTTTGTCAATATTGTTTATTTGTTCAGATAGGGTCTCTATGTAGCCTGGCTGGAGCCTCCACAGATCTAGCTACATCTGCTTGGAGTGCTTGGATGAAAGGTGTGAACAAGCATGCTTGGCCCAGGATTCTTACTTTATAGATGGGGAAATTGACATCTAGAAAACTTTTAACCAGGTCAGCCAGCAAGGATACTACAAAGTCTTTCTGACTTAGATTATTTTCCTTATATAGCCAACCCTAATTCTTGGGTTTTTACAAAATGTTTTTGTATGTTTTGAATAATAATGCCCCCATAGGCTCATATACTTGAGTGCTTAGTCCCCATTTGATAAACTGCTTTGAAGGATTAGGAAGTATGGATTTACCAGGTGTGGTGGTGCACACCTTTAATCCCAGCATTTGGGAGCCAGAGGCAGGTGAATCTCTGTGAGTTAGAGGCTAGCCTGGTCTACAAAGTCAGTTCCAGGACTGCCAGGGCTGATAAACAGAGAAAACCTGTCTGGGGGGCGAAGGGTGGGGTGCTGTTGTTGTTGGAGGAGGTGTGTTGCTGGGAATGGACTTTGAGGTTTGAAATGCCCATGCCAGGCCCAGTGTCTCTGTCTCTATGCCTGGTGCCTGCAGATCTGGATGTAAAGCTCTCAGCTACTTTTCCAGCCCCATGCCTTCATGCTCCCTACCGTGACATGAATGAACTAAGTAAGTAAGCCTCTGAAACTACACAAGCCTCCAATTATAAGAGCTGCCTGGGTCATGGTGTCACTTCACAGCAAAAGAATAATAACGAAGACACGTTCAGAATCTAACCTAGCTAGGACCCTGTATATACTAGTCAAGTGTCCATCACAAAGCTGCTCCCCGTCCCCACAATGCAAACTTTTTGAGAGCCTTACACCACAATCAACATCTGTTAGAATCCCTAGAGATTCATTTGCCGTCTTCATTTACTTACTCCTCTGATAACCTTGCCTACTCCAACCTTGAAGCTTAAAGGCTTGGCATTTTTCTTCTTCTTTGAACCTGCAAAACAGATTTACCTTTTAATCACATACTATAGTTTTAATTACCTTCTAAACTAATTATTAAAGTATTTAAAAACTGCCCAACAAAGTTATAAAAGAAACCTTAAAACATGTTTGAAGTATGTGATTGATTGTTGTACTATATACATACATAGCTACCTACAACTGCATATAGCCTCAAGATGAACACAACCTGAAAGCAGAGGATCTGGACCACTAAATAACAAGCTATATTGACTTCTTTGAGGCAGAATCTCACTGTGTAGCTGGCCTAGCACTCACTACTTAGACCCTGAACTTACAATGAATTTCCTGCCTTTTGTCTCCAGAGTGCTGGGATTTTTATTTTCTGTTTTCACATTAAAATTGTAAAGCATTCTGGGACATGGCTAGGTTAGAATATTGCTTTTCTTACTTTGATACTGAGGCTTGGTACCCAATGTTGCAGTGTTGCGAGTTTAAGGGAACCTTTAAGAGGTGATTAGATGCATAAAGGGCATGAATACTTTTTTTAAATAGGAACAAGTTCCTCCTGTGGTGCTTAGTAGTTAAATGCAGAATAGACTATTAGCAAAGCAAGCGGAGCACTGACCTCCCTCAATCATGGCCACACAAGTACTTTTCTTCATGTGGTCCCCACTTTCTTAGGACAGACAGCACTTGACACCAGGAGCAGAGCAGATGCCACTTCCATTGTGTTCTTGGAGTGCCACAACTAACAGCCACACTAAACCTCTTTAGTAAGTCTCAAGAGTTCAGAAACAGACATAAAGCTTTCCCCAAGTTCCACATCCTTTGCTTCCCAAATGATCAAGATTAGCCAGCCAACAACCCATGAATGGTAGACCACCACCAAGAATATCTTGGTACAAAAGACATCAGGGAAAAGTAATAGCAAAGAAAAAAGAATGACCTTTTGCTTATCTGTCTAGTGCACAAACAATAAGACTTACTTGTTTGAATATTAGTGTCAAAAACAGTTCCATCTGGGAGTGTCCCTGTATACCAGCAGTGAACAACATCTCCCTTTTTAGGAAAGTTGGTTTTATCTCCCTTTTTTAGAACAGATTTTGTATATTTTGGTGGACCCTAAAAATAAAATACATATTTACGTCCCTTTAAAAAGATGACAGAATACTTATAAATAATGGTTACTAAAGTTAGGTCAGAGTAACAAACTACTTGTAGCCTACATGAGTTAAGAAAACAACTTAACCCAGTGATGAAAATATTATTCACATACGAGGCCATAATTTAATGTCAAATAACTTACAGTATCTTTGGAAACTAAAATTCTCATGGCATGACTTTGTTAATCATTCAATACCATAAATTCCCAAAGTTAAATAATACTAAATTCCTAAGGTACTATGACATTCTCTACCCCATGCCAATTACTAGATTCTTTTTTTTTTTTTTTGATCATATGCAATGAAAATGAATACAGTGACGTTGCCTCCATCCACAGCCTGACTATGACCCCTCAAGAATCTTAGATGGATCCAGGAATGGTGGTATACAACTTTAATCCCAGCACTCAAAGAGGCAGGGGAAGCCAGATCTGTGAATTCAAGGCCAGCCTAGTCTACTTATCAAGTACCAGGCCAGTCAGATTTGCAAGCTGAGATACTGTCAACAACAACAACAACAACCAATTTTGGAGGGAAAAAACTCATGCAAATAAATGGTTCCTGTATTCAGAAATGGATCTGTATTATCCAAATTAATTTTTGGTTTATAAATCTTAAAAAAAAAATTGTTAAAACAAGTAGCAAGGCTAGTTATCAAGGATTTAAAATCTATTTTGGTTCCTGAGTTTGAAAATGAGAGAAATAGTGTTATTATTCTTTCTCCCTTGCCTAGGTGCAATTGGTCAAGTCATGTATTCAATTGTCTGACTCCCTTAACTCTAGATTCCTGAACTTTTCAGAACTTGAATTAAACTTGTTTAGTCTCTCTGCTAAATAGTCTCTCCCTTTGATAAAGATTTTATTGACCAAACTAGCCAGGGTTTTATCCTTTTCTGGGCTAGGTCTGAATCTTGACCTGCGAAGGCTGTAGGAGCAGTAAGTTTCCAATAGCTCAAGGGCTTTATTCTAGGCCAGTGGTTTACAACCTGTGGGTCATGACCCCTTTGGGGTCATATACCAGATATCCTACATATTAGATATTGACATTATGATTCATAACAGTACCAAAATTAGTTATGAAGTAGCAAGGAAATTTTATGTTTGTGGGTTACCACAACATGAGGAACAGTATGAAAGGGTCACAACATTAGGAAGGCTGAGAGCCACTGCTCTAGGGTTACCCTTCTGAGAAATTCAACACTTCCTGGTATAGAATATTATCTTAAGGTGTGTTACTTTTGTTTATGTTGCATTTGTTTAACTCTGTGAACCTGTCTAAGACACCTGATGGTCTAATTAAGAACTGAACAGCCAAAAGCAAGGCAGGAGAAAGGATAGGCGGGGTTGGCAGGCAGAGAGAATATATAGAAGGAGAAATCAGAGAGGAAAGAAATCAGTAGCCAGAGAAGGAGGATGACACAAGGGGCCAGCCACCCAGCTACACAGCAAGCCATGGAGTAAAAGTAAGATTTACAGAAGTAAAAGAACAGGAAAAGCCCAGAGGCAAAAGGTAGACTGGATATTTTAAGTTAAGGAAAGCTGGCAAGAAACAAGCCAAGCTAAGGCCAGGCAGTCATAAATAATAATAAGCCTCCGTGTGTGATTTATTTGGGAGCTGGGTGGAGGTCCCCCCCCCACAAAAAAAGAGCAAAAACAACCAACAACACTTCCAGAAGAATTTCATGTCTGTTCCAGCCATCCTAAAGGTTAAGGCTCCTGTCTCAGTCTGTGTTTAAGAGCCTAACTGGCAACACAGAGGTTTCCTATTCCCCTTGGGTCTCAAGAACATCTCACTTCCTGCCAATGTCTTTGCCATTCCCTCTCCCTCACTGTTACTCTTCCTTAAAAGGCCCAGTCACCCACACATGTAAATGGGGGCTTCGGTCTGAACAAAACTGTGCCAATTTAAAAGTCTGCTGAGTGCATCTTTGACATAGGTAGTTCTTGAGTGATGTTAAAATGACTACTCTAATGCCCAAAGGCCTACACCATGGAAGATACAATCTCTGTGGAATCTTTTCCATTTTCAAACTCAGGACACCTGCCAAGTATTCCTCTCTGCGATGCTTCCTGCATGAACACCTGACACTATGCTTCAATTTTTTATTTAAAGTTTTTTAGTGTGTATATATACATGTGGGTCTTAGCCCCCACTCACCTTTTTTTTTTTTTTTTTTTAAGATTTACTTTTATCTGTGTTTATGTGAGTGCATGCCATATATTTGTGGGTGATTGTGAAGGCCAGTAGAGTCTGGTCCCTGGAGTTGGAGTAACAGGTAGTTATGAAATGCCCACATGGGTGCTGGGAACTGAACTCAGGTCCTCTGGAAAAGCAGAAAATGTTTTTAACCTCTGAGTCATCTCTCTAAGACTCATCTCCTTCCACTTCTATGTGAAGTCTGGGGGACAAAATCTGGATGCCAGGCTTCCCATTACACACCTGTACTGGCTCAGCCATTTCACCAGCACTATATTGCAGTTCATAACAATAGTATACCTTATACAAGGAATTTTGCTTCCTCAGGAACTCAGTATTGTCTGGAGATACTTTAGTTTAATGATGCAAAGATGTGTTGCATTCTTTTATGTTGCATTTGTTTAATTCTGTCAAACTTGTTACTTTACCTGTCTAAAACACCTGATTGGCCTAATAAAGAGTTGAACAGCTAGTAACAAAGCAGGAAAAAGGATAGGCAGGGCTGGTAGGTAGAGCGAATAAATAGGAGAAATCTGGGAGGAAAGATCCAGGAGCACGATAAGGACTCCAGGGGCCAGTCACCCAGCTACACAGCAAAACAAGGAGTAAAACGTAAAGAAAGATATACAGAAATAGAGAAAGGTAAAAACCGAGAGGTAAAAGGTAGACGAGATAATTTAAGAAAAACTGGCTAGAAATAAGCCTCCATGTGATTTATCTGGGAGTTGGGTGGCAGGCCCCCAATACAGCTAAGACCAAAAGAATAAAGACCCAAAAAGAGTAAAAACAACCAACTACACTTGGGGAAAAGGGTTTATTTTGGCCTTCATATCTCAACCACAGTTCATAACTAAGGGAGGTCAGGGAAGGCACCGACAGAGGAAAGGTTACTGGCTTGCTCAGATTGTGTTCTTTTGTTTGTTTATTTGTTTTTTGAGACAGGATTTCTCTGTGTAGCCCTGGCTGGCCTCAAACTCAGAGATCTGCCTGGCTCTGTCTCTTGAGTGCTGGGATTAAAGGCGTGCACCACCACCGCCCAGCCTTCAGCTTGTGTTCTTAAATAACCTTAGACCACTTGCCCACATCAATCAAGAGAATGCCCCCACAGACATGCACACAGGTCAATCCGATGGCAGCACATCTTCGATGGTGGTTCTCTTTTCCCATGTGACTGGTTTTGTCCTGTTGACTGAACTAACAGCACAGATATCTACTACACATTCTACAGCCCCAAATAGCATCCATCAACAAAGAAATAATAAATTGAGCCCCAGAGCTCCCCTTATTCGCCAACAAACACAAAAAGCCAAATAAGCAAAAAAGTCTAATTTGGTCACAGTAGCCTGTCCAAATCCCAGCACTTGGGAGACGAGGAAGAAGGATCATCATGCGTTTGAGGGTTGCCTGGGTTGCAACAAACTCCGGGATTCTGTCCCTGCTTCCAAGGAGAAGGCTCCTTGGAGTGCTAGGATTACAGGCAATCTACTACTCTATCTGGCTGGCTTAATATGGGTTTTAGGGATTCAAGAGTCCTTTCTCCTGTAATGCAAATATTTTTACCAACTGAGCCACTGCACCTGCCCATCATTTTCTTAAGAGAATGTGTCCTGTCTGCTACATGAGTACCCATGAGAGCAATGAACTGCATTCTGATTTTTAGAATACTGTCTTGTGACTTTTGCCTCAAATTAACCAAACTAACATGAATTCAGACCAGACCTAGTGAACAATTTCTGCTTGTTTCTTCACCATTTCTCCTCTGTAGTTCCAAAGTACAAGCATAGACAATAACAACAGGGATGAGCACAGTATCACTGAGAGGATCCAGGAGTGGAGAGAGAGTGTGTAATTGACTTCAGTGTTACCAATTTAATAAAATAAATGAGATCCTTAGTTCTAAGGACACAGGAAAAGTAAAAGGAAAGGTAAGTATTCACAGGACTTCTAATGAATAATAGTCAAACCTACAGATCTTTACAAAAATCACCCTTTAAAATTCTCAGCATTAGCTGGGCGGTGGTGGTGCACACCTTGAATCCCAGCACTCAGGATACAGAGGCAGGGGGATATCTGTGAGTTCAAGGCCAGCCTGGTCTACAAAGTAAGTTCTAGGACAGGCTCCAAAGCTATACAGAGAAACCCTGTCTAGAAAAAAAAAAATTTTTTTTAATACATTGTTTCTAGCTCCTAAGAAACCGTGTTTTACTACAATTCTTTTTATTAACTTACTTTTTTTTTTTTTTCCAAGACGGTTTCTCCATGTAGTTTTGGTACCTGTCCTGGATCTTGCCCTATAGATCAGACTGGTCTCGAACTCACAGAGACCCACCTGGCTCTGCCTCCTGAGTGCTGGGATTAAAGGCGTGTGCCGCCACCGCCTGGCTGTTTATTTTTTTGGAGACAGGGTCGTACTACATAGCCCTCACTGGCTTGGTACTCAACTACATATACCAAGTTGGCCTCGAAGTCACTCAACTACATATACCAAGTTGGCCTCGAAGTCACAGAGATCTGCCTTCCTCTGCCTCCTGAGGGTTAGGATTAAAGGGATGCACCATCACCACCACCCCCTTTCCTAACTCTTTAACAGTGTATGAGCTTATCTTATAACATGTCTAATTTTCATGATAAGCTATGCTTTTGAAACCCTATAGTAATCATAGATTTATTTATTTTTGTAGCCACTTAATATTTACTCAATAGATAAAACAGTCTTCAAACATAGATATAATAGAACTTGAAATTCTTCTGTGTGTACATACCCACAAACATTAATTTGTGCTTTCTGAAAAAGATTATGCAAAATTAACTGGCTTTAATCACATAACTATCTGACTTCACCATACCTTAACTTTCAGTCTGTGAACACATACCCAAGCTATAAAACTAAACGTAGATTATTATCATTGATACTGACTGCTTGCAATGAATGAGCTTAAAGCTGGGCCTACAATTACGGTACATAGGTGGGTGAGGCAGGGGGAAAAAAAATTCAAGAGTTTGAAGCCAACCTAGACTAAAAGCAAAACCCTATATCCAAAAAAAAATAAACCCCCAAATGATTTATCGGATTCTTCCAAGTTTATGTAAGAATGAAAAACCTGGGCTGGGAAATGAGGCATGAACTGTTTCCAAAGCCAGGCACATCATGTTCATTAGAAAAAGCTAAAAATAACTTAAAAGGAAGTTTCTTTAATTCAACCCAACTTGGCTACAGAATCAGGTTCTTAAAATAGTTTAGAAAGCCTGGGAGCTCTGGCCAGAAGCTACTAGCACTTGGGTTTATTTCTATACCAAGGATAGGGAGTCAGTGCACTCCAAATCACAGCTTCCCTCTGAAAAAGTAGCTGTACTCAACCACACCTAGTTTACTTAGAGATATAAAGCAAATATTAGCTGGGGGTGGGGTTGGGGGGCAATCCCTGCTAGTCGGGTGATGGAGGCCAGCCTGCACAACTTAGTGAAGCCCTTCTCAAAATTAAAACAAGTACTTGGAATTAATTTAGTGGTAGAGCATATCACACATGCATGAGGTCCTAGGTTCAATCCCTAGTACTAAAAGAAGAAAAAAGTAAAAACTATCAGATACAAACCTCATCAAGAGTCTCTTCAGACTTGGTTTCTTTGGGTTTATCGTCATTAAGCTTCACATTTTTCACTTGCTCAGACACTTTACTTACAGTTTCAGTACCCTTGAAACGCTGTAAAAAATATTCTAACATGAGTACTGAGGACAGGCCAGCAACTAGGAAGAGTATCTAGATTCAACCCTTCCAATAAATGAGCACCTGCACAATGAAGACACATTTATGTATCAATAACTCAAACAAAAGCAAATCACCCAAGGGAATCATCTAAAAACAAAGATATTACTGATTTAAATATATAAAGTCAATAAATTCTGACCTCAAACCATTTCATGATATAAATTCTAAACAAGCACCATGACCTTCAGACAAGGAAGTCAGCCTGGGCAGCAGTGGAACACGCCTTTAATCTCAGCGCTTGAGAGGCAGAGCCAGGCAGATCTCTGTGAGTTCGAGGCCAGCCTGGTCTACAGAGTGAGATCCAGGACAGGCACCAAAACTACACAGAGAAACCCTGTCTCTAAAAACAAAACAAACAGACAAGGAAGTCAGATGCATACTACTCAAAACTCCTTCAATAAAAGTCCTTTTTTGTAGATGATAATCACTTTGTAGTAAACAAACATTAAAGAATTTCTTTAAATCTGTTTTTATCATCTAAACTAGTCTAAGTTCTTCCATGACAGAATTCACTGTTTCCACATAACATGTTATAACAGTGTAGAGAATGTCAACTGGCTTACCAGATTTATAAGCTAAGAATTTGTGTATTGATTTATACCACTAGGAGTTTTTTTGTTTTTTGTTTTTTTAAATCTGGTTCCTTTAAAAATAACCCCAAATACTCAACCATGTTGTAAACTAGCCTTGTTTGATATGACAGAAAGTCCAATTATGATCACACTTAAGAAAAACTGCAGGTGGAAAAACCCCAACTTATTCTTCAAAAAAAAGTGCATTTAAAATTTGTATGTGGAAATAAAATTTCTAACTGAAGTTCTTCTAATAGGATGTTATAACTTACCTTAGTTTCAAAAAGATGGTTATAGGCTGTAACCAAATGATCCTTATTAGCAGTCTTAGCTACATTTTTAATGTTTCCCAATAGTTTATGCTCTGCAAGAAACTACAAAGAAAAAAAGCTCATTAGTTAAAACAATTTCCCTCGAGTAGGAAGGATCTAAAATTAGAAAATGGAGTCTGGATGACTCCATTGAGTTGAGGATGTAGCTCAGCAGGTAGAGTGCTTGCCTTGTACGCACAAACCCTGGGATCCATTCCACACACCACATAAACTGGGTTTGGAGACACACACCTAAAATCCCAGCATTGAGAAGTATCAAGGCCATGGCCAGGTACACAGTGAATTCAAGACTAGGCTGAGATACATGAGCCCCTGTCTCAGAAGAAAAGAAAGAAAGAAATGGAGCCTGGTGTGATGGAACTGTAGTGAGGCAGGAGGATCCCTTGAGCTCAGGAATTCAAGACTAGTCTGTACAAATAATAAGACCCTGTCTCAAAACCAAGAAACTTAGAAACAATCTTTTGGTGCTAGCTGCTATGTTTCAATAGTAACAATGAAGAAATAAACACTGCCATTTTTATATCCCATTCTGAAAAGGCATATTTTGAAATACCAGGAATTAAAGAGTTAGAACTATAGTATGTATGGGAGACAGAGATTCATTTTTAACCTTTCTCCCATTACAGAACACACAGAAAAGATTATTTAGACATTAAGCATACTATAAGCAGCTGCCCTGGTAGAATGCTACTTGGCATGCCTTTAGAAGTCTACAAGTTGTCCTCTGACTTCTAGTGTCATGGCACTCAAGCCCACACACATTAAGCCAAGAAATAAATGTAAAATAACAAAGCACGTGTGAGGCTAAGCCAGATGGAGAGTTCTAGACCATCTTATGCTACTACACAATAAGACTATGTCACTTCCCATGCAGCCCTGTGATTGTAAGTACTACCACCTCCTGTAGCTTCAGACAGTCTGGGCATCCTAACTCACAGCACCGTACTTGTGTGGCAAACACTTTACCCACTGAGCCATTTCTCCAGCCCGTTACTGTCGTCTGCTTCCTTCACTGTATTTGGGAGCTGCCGGTCTCCAAGGTTTCATATAAGTTGTTTTAGCACCTGAGAGTTTTTCTTTTGTTAGCTACCTTCATCACTATTGCACTGTCTCCTCTTTGCTGTCTCCCCCCTCCTTCTTTTTGTTGAGATGGGGTCTCAATATGTAACCCTGGAATCCAGAGATCTACCTACTTATCCCTCTGGGATTAAAGGTGTGCACCACCACCTGTGCTACAGATGGGTGGCTAAGATGGAGAAAAGGCTGAAAACTGCATTAAAATTTTTTTTCAATGATAAAAGACTGGTGAAACGATATAAAAGTTGAGATTATATAGAAGTAACCAGTTACTTAAGCACTCTTGTGATTTCTTTGAAAGAGCCCAGGAAAATATCTAAAATGCAACTATCTAATATTTTATGATTAACAGAAATAATGACCATCAACTAATTAAGGTAAGAGAATGATCACTGGGGACCATGCATTATTTTTTACAAAATATTATGATGTTCCAAATCTCTTGAAATTGTCCAAATCAGGTCATTTTAACCCAGGAGTATAAAAGAAGAGGAAAAAAAAAAACCAATAACGTCTACATTGGGATAAGCTGTTTAAAGACAGCTTAAAGTAGTACCGTTTTGAGGTATTAAATGTCTAACTCTACTTCTGTTGAAAAGCAGAATGGCTCAAGAAAAAATAATCCCATTAAAATGGCATAAGGGTCTATCTGCATGGTGTCTTTTCCTTTTCACTCTTGTATATTTAAATATGGAACACAGTTCTTATTCTTACTACATATGTTATATAAATAGTGGCTTAACTATGTCCTGATGCCAGAATAATTATGTATATGGGAGGAATTGGAAGTGTAAGAGTTCTTGAATCTCTCCGTCAAGATCCTGGAAAAACACAGGCCTGAGTATGTGAATGATCACTGCAAAATATGGATTTAAATGGCTGTCACCAAAAGCGTTTTCATACTCTGGAATCACAGAACGCTCGATTATTTAACATTTTAGAATTTGAAAAACTGTAAGAAAATCAAATTTCAGGCTGCACCTTCTGATTTCAACAACGTGTACCATCATCATTCAGCAATTTAAAGAGATAAGGAACACGACGACATAGTGGCGCATGACTGTTATCCCTAGCATTCGGGAGGTGAAGGAAAGGGGATCAGGAGTTTGTGGCCAGTCTGGGCTATGTCAGAAGTTGCCCCCAAAAAACATTAAAAAGGGGGGGGGAGGTTGCCGGAATTATCATTTCTGAAGGACAAAAAGTCAGGTGTCCGATAAAAACAACCTGTGACTAAAAAATGGGTGACTAAGATGGAGACCAGGCTGAAAGCTGCATTAGAAAACCACAATTTTTCAAATCTGCGTGTTTATAACCATAGGAGAGGCCACAGTACAAAAATTTCACATTTAATTCCCCTAAGTATTAAAAGGT
>CABHPP010120856.1:2755-13413 GCA_902168425.1 Peromyscus attwateri | reverse complement strand
TTTTTGAGACAGGGTTTCTCGGTGTAGTTTTGGTGCCTGTCCTGGATCTCACTCTGTAGACCAGGCTGGCCTCAAACTCACAAGATATATATCACATATCAAGAGATATGACTCTCTCTGCCTCCCCAGTGCTGGGATTAAAGGTGAGTGTCAACAATGCCCAGTGAAAGTAGTATATTTCTAAACCTGAGTTGGTGTCACTGTTTTGTTTTGTTGAGTTGTTGTTTTATGTGTCCCGGGCTAGCCTCAAATTCACTGTGTAGCCAAGGCTGATCTTGATCTTCAGATCCTACTATCTCCATCTCCTAGGACTGGGATTAAGGACGCATGCCACCACACCAGTTTAAATGCTTCTTCTCTTTAATGACAAGTATTTATGGGTCACAATATGGGACTCTGCTTTAAACTACTGTGTGTTGCTAGAGTTTTCCTGCCTGACCCACAGTCAGGACAAATCTCTCTCACCTGCCAGTCCCACAGCCGCTCAGACCCAACCAAGTAAACACAGAGACTTATATTGCTTACAAATTGTATGGCCGTGGCAGGCTTCTTACTAACTGTTCTTATAGCTTAAATTAATCCATTTCCATAAATCTATACCTTGCCACGTGGCTCGTGGCTTACCGTCATCTTTACATGCTGCTTGTCCTGGCGACGACTGGCTGTGTCTCCTTCCACCTTCCTGTTCTTTTCTCCTCTCTGTTAGTCCCGCCTATACTTCCTGTCTAGCCACTGGCCAATCAGTGTTTTATTTATTGACCAATCAGAGCAACACATTTGCCATACAGAACATCCCACAGCAACTGTGGCCCTTGGAAGAGTAGTTGCAGATATGGGACAAGATTGAGTGTGAATGTGGGTGCCATGACCCAGGGGTGGAGGGCAGAGAAAACTTTCTGGAGTTGGTGTCTCCTTCCACCAGGGATCTGACAGTCTAAGTCAGCTGGTCAGGCTTGCCTGGCAACCACTTTTAATCCACTGAGCCATTTTACCAGACCAAATTAGCAAATGTTAAGCAGAGATGTAACTAAGTACGGAGATATTCATTCTATTACTCTCTGCATTTATAAATAATTATAATTTTCCCATAATAAAAGTTAAAGTAAATAATATTAATTATATACCCTATATGTAATGTATATTAATGTACATATGCATTTCTGAATGTGTCCATCCCAGTCACCATCTTGAATATCAGACACATATTTTAAATTGCTTGAAAAACAGAAAATTAGTTAGCCAACAAAATTGCCTGCCTAAACAAACACATGTGCCCTCTGTTCCTCCCCATTGGCTCCCTGTCCCTGTCCTTGAAATGACAATACTATTTAGCCAGTTGCTCAAACTGATAACTTGGAGACATCCTTGACTCCTCTCTGTGGAGGTGGTACAGCAGGTAAAGGCAGCAGCTGCCAAGCCTGACAACCTGAGTTCCGTCCCTGAGTGCCTATGGGAGAAAGACACAAGTGACTCCCTTAAACTGTTCTCTACCTCAATAAGCACACCACGGCACACATGTGACCATACACAATACATAAATAAGTGTAATGGAAGTTAGTGTTAGGGCCTGGAGAGATGGCTTAATAGTTGAGTGTGCACTGTTCTTCCAGAGAACCCAAGTTAGGGCCCAACATCCACATCACTTGCTTCAAAGATTTGGGTACTCCAGCTTCAGGGGATTGAGCTTAGTGTACTAATCAAACTACCACTTTTTTTTCTTTAAATGAGTGGGTGCTGGGTGCGAAGGCACATACTTATAATCCAGCGTTCAGAAGGCTGAGGGAGGTGTGTTGCTAGAGTTTGAGGCCAGCCTGGAATACAAAGCAAGATTTATCTCAAAAAGAAAACAAAGGAAAGTATCAGTTGGGTATGGGTTAGAAAAGGGAACAATGGTATAACGAAGTAAAAGCAGGGGCTGGAGAGAAGGCTCCACAGTTGAGAACTGTGGTTTTTAAGTTAGTTAAGTTCCAGAGGTCTTCAGTTTCATTCCCAGCACTGACTTGTCAGCTCACAACTCTCTGTAACTCCACTTCCCGAGAATCAGATATTCTCTTAGAATTGCATGTAGGAAAAACACCAATACCCATACGATAATAAACACAAATTTTTAAAAAGTGGAATTACCTTAATGTTTATCTGCCATAAAGTGGGATACCTTGAAAGGGTGATATGGGGCATCTCTCCCTGGAGAAATCAAAGTTGGCTGTTAGTCTGAAGGTCAGATTGGAATGTATCAACAGTCACTTCACAGATTGAGCTATTTAATACACCATGGGTCCCCAAACCACAGAGTTACGGATCCTCCTCCCTTAAGGAAGGATACAAACACAAATCTTTCATAGAATATAAATCAAGAGAGGCTGGGGGATGGCTCAGTCAGGGAAGTGCTTGTCATGCAAGTGTGAGCAACTGAGCCTGGATTCCATGTTCCCCAGAAAAAAGACAAAAATCCAGGCAGAGCAGTAATCTGGTGATATCAGATCAGGGGAGGGAGAGACAGGAGGATACCAGGGCTCCAATCAGCCAGTCTAGCATAATAGTGAGCTCCCGGTTAACCAAGAGACCTTTTCTTAAGCTCCCTCTCCTCCTCCTCTTCCTCATCCACATCATTATAATCATCAGCATCATGTTGCTCATCATGCACACACTAAATAAATAAATATAATTTAGCCGGGCGGTGATGGCACACGCCTTTAATCCCAGCACTCGGGAGGCAGAGCCAGGCGGATCTCTGTGAGTTCGAGGCCAGCCTGGTCTACCAAGTGAGTTCCAGGAAAGGCACAAAGCTACACAGAGAAACCCTGTCTCGAAAAACAAACAAACAAATAAATAAATATAGTTTAAACACTTTAAACTAGAAGGCTGGAGAGATGGTTCAGTGTTTAAGTGTATTTGTGCCCTTGCAGAGGACACAAGTTCAGTTCCTAGCAACCACATGAGTAGCTCACAATCACCTGTAACTCCTGCTTGAGGTGACCTGATGCCCTCCTCTGGCTTCTATGGGCATTGCATGCAGATGTGCCATGGAATCTCCCCCCACATACACACACAATTGATAAAAAATAGAATTTATTCATATTATAAAATTTTAATGAAGAGAGCAAGTGAGGAAATCACCCAACACTGAACTCTGACCTCCACATTCATGCTCACTTACGTGCACACACACACAGAGGAGCATGTTCATCCACTCACTCACACAACAACACACACACATACACACACACACACACACACACACACACACACACACAAGCACTCAAGTACAAAAGGAAAATGAATTAAATCCACATGCTTCCACAGGGACATCTTACAGGTAACTTCTTTTCATTTCTATAGGAAGATCAGATCATTACAGTCAATTTATTGGAATAGAAGAAATATCAATTCTGTGTAAGTGCTGCTATAGAATAGAAGGATACTTACAAGATGTAGACTCCCTTGGACACTGTAATGGCAATGTAGCCTTGCTCAAATTTAGGATCCTGAGCAAGAAGCTCACACACTTTGGAAGTGGCATTCAAGACATTGTTCTCCATATCCTGAAACAGGAACAGTGAGAAATCAAAGGTGGGACTGTTGGTAACTGGCATCTTCCCGAAGAGGCGAACTGACTTAAGTCCCAAGGGTGTTTGAAGGAAAATATCCCCATAGACTCAGCTATTTAAACTCGTGGTACCAAGTTGGTGTGCTGATTTGGGTTGATGTGGGGAGGTGCAGACTTGCTGTAGGAAGTCTATCACTGGGGTGGGCTTTAAGGACTCACAGCCTTGTTTCACTTCCAGGTTGCTCTCCCTGCTTCCTGTTTGCACTGGAAGCTGTGCTCTCTCACCTTCCTTCTCCTGATGTCATGCCTTTCTGCCATGATGAACTCTTATCCCTTTGGAACCATAAGTCCATATAAACTCTATCTAAGTTGGTTTTCATCGTGGCGGTTTTTATTACAGCAACAGAAAAGTGACTCATACAGGATGAGACCCTCCCATCTCCATCAGAGTCATGAGCAGGATGGCACATGTCTTCAGTGTCAACACTTAGGGGGCTGTGGCAGGGAGATCAAGTTGCAGGCCAGGCTGGGCTACATAGCAAAATCCTGCACCACCCCCCCCCCCCCGTCCCCATCCCCTCCCCTGCCAAAAAATAAAATAAAAAAATAAAACAAAACCAGTGGGGTTATGGTCTGTAAGGCTAAGCATTCAAAGAGAACTGTCTATCAAAGTCCTCAGCAAACCTCTCAGGGAACGAGCTGCCATGTTACCTCCTTCACGTTCTTCCAAAGCTCCTGGGGTAAGAAGTGAATTCGAGGTGTTTCCACTTCAGCCATCATTTCATCTGTATCAAAAGGCTCCTCTAGCCAACAAAAAAACGATGAAAATTCGTGAAGCAAAACATTAAGTTTTATATTGTGTGTATGGATGTTTTTCATATATATATATGTCTATGTCTATGCATCCTTGTGTGCAGTAACCACAGAGGCTAGAAGAGGATCTCAGGTTCTCTGCAACAGGAGTTACAAAGCGTTGTAGGCAACCATTTGAGTGCTGAGAACTGAACCCAGGTCCTCCAGTGCTCTTAACCAATGAGCCATCCTTCCAGCTCCACCAACAGTGAACTCTAAAATCCAGCATTGAATCACAATAAATAAAAAGAGACATTAACTTGGTATTTAAACACTGAAGAAAATATTAAAAGCCCTTGATTCTTGCAGTTAAACCACTGTTTCTATTAGAGCATGAACATTGTATGCACAATAAAAGATCTGAGTTCATACCATACAGTAGCCTGAAGTCTGAGCAGAGTGTTGAGGCAGCATTTGCTGGCACTCATGCAGGACAGCATGCACAATGCAAAGTGCATGTGTTTGGTGTTCAGAACCAAGGCTCCAGTGGAGCGGGAGACGCACACACTGCCGGAAGGACTCCATTCACTTCACCTTTGATATTGAACTAATTTTTGATCATTGTGGGTTCAGAATACTGTTGTCACATTCTTCTCAACCCCACATTCAGTTACATAGTTCCCCATGGGTTCTCATGCCACAGTATAAAAAGCTGGAAGCTAGTGGATAGGGTCAGACTCCAGAAAAAAGGAGAATATTTGTGAAACATGTGTCTGAGTTAAATATTCAGAAGATATGAAGAATTCTTACAGCTTAGCAAGACAAATAGTGTAATTAACAAATAGTGTGTGTGTGTGTGTGCGTGCGTGCGTGCGTGCGTGTGTGTGTGTGTGTGTGTGGCAGTGGGTGAGGTAGACTGAAGAGATAGTTGAGTGGTTAAGTTGTGATACTCTTTTACAGAGGGTCCAAGCCCAGTACTAAGATTCTGGTGATTCACAAACACCTCTAACCTCAACTATGGGTTCAACTATTTCTTCTGTCCTCTGTGGGCACCTGCATACAAGAGATTCACATAAATACATATACATAAAATTTAAAGTTTAAAGTTTTTTTATATTATCTGTGTGTGAGTGTTTTGCCTCCATGTGTGTATATGCACTACCTGTGTGCCTGGTACCTGAAGAGTCAAGAAGAGGGGGATGCATCCTCTGGAGATGGAGGCACAAGCAGTTGTAAGCTGCCATGTGGGTGCTGGGAACTCAACCTGGGGCCTTCGCAAGACCATCTAATGCTCTTGACTACTCAGCCATCTCTACAGCCACAGTTGGAATGAAAAATGTAAATAAATATGCATGGTGGTGGATGCCTTTCTTTCATATTCAGGAGGCAGAGGCATTCAAATAAATAAATAGAGCCTGAGAAATATCGCAGCAGTAGAGCAGTGACTGCTCCTCCCAGCACCCACATTGTGGCTCACAGCTGTCTGAAACAATTCCAGAGAATCGAAAACATTCACCTCTGTGGGTACTGCATGTACACGGTTCACCGACAATCATACAAGCAAAACACTCATACATATTAAATAAGTGAATAATAAATAAATGTTAAGAACATCAAAATCTCAACAACAACAACAAAAAAAAAACATACCGAAAGAAATGTGAAAGGATGAAAAGCCTTGTCTCCAAGAAGACAGGAACTGATAGCCACAGAACCATTAGTCTTTAATGAAATGCAAATTAAAACAACAAAGTTCTAATGCCAAACAGACTTTGAGGACATGAAGAAATAGGAACTCTTGTCCACATCTGGTCAAAAGGTAACAATGCAAACCCTGTGCAAAAGTATGGTACTGCCTAAAAGGTAACTAAGTATGTAATTATCAAATCACCCAGCAATTGCACTCCTACGTTAAACTCAAGAAAACTGAAAACATACATCCAGATAAAAACTTACACAAATGTTGAGAGTACTATTGTTGGAATAGCAAAAGATAGAAACAGCCCAATTGTCCATTTCTGGATGAATAACCTGTGGTGTAGTCACACAATGGAATACTATTCACCCATGAATAGGAATAAGTACTGAAGCATGCTACAACCTGGATGAACCTCAAAGCATGTTCCGTACAGTAACTCCACACAAAAGACCAATTATCCACACCTTCACCTGTTGTGTCCAGAATAAGAAACCCCAAGGCATAGAGAATAGGGGGAGGTTATCAGCAGTGAGAGGAGGGGAGGAAACAATGACTTCACCCATATGGAGGTTTGCCTGGTGCTCACAGTTCTGAAACTAGAGAGAAGCTGTGGTTGTTTCAGCTGGTGAACAGGCTCAAGGCCACTGAACTGTGCACTGAAAATTGTGAAGCTGATGTCCCATGAATTTCCCTCAGCAGGAACAGACAAAAGAACACTTCCTGGGGCTGGAGAGATGGCTCAGAGGTTAAGAGCACTGCTTGTTCTTCCAAAGGTCCTGAGTTCAATTCCCAGCAACCACATGATGGCTCACAACCATCTGTAATGGGATCTGGTGCCCTCTTCTGGCCTGCAGGGATATGTGCAGACAGAACACTGTATATATAATAAATAAATAAATCTTTAAAAAAAAAAAAAAAAAGAACACTTCCTGTGTAGCTCTGTCTGTCAGGTGCTAACAAGCTGCAGAAGGCCATGTGGGGCTGGAGAAGTAGCCCTGCTACAGAGTGTTTCCCCAGCATGGGCCAGGCCTCGGGCAGGACCATAGGATTTTATAAACTGGTTGGGGGCACAATGTGGTCCCAGCCCTTGGCAGGCAGAAGGAAGAGAATTAGAAGTTCAAGGTTATTCTTGGCTGATCATCACATTAATAAAACCAACAAAGGGGGGGGCAGGTTGCTGACACAAATCTATAATCTCATCACTCAGAAGACTGAAGCAGGAGGATTGCCAGGACCAGGATGAGGTACATGAAGTGCCTGAGGCACACACAAGCAAAGGCTAAAGTGAAAACCAGCTCCCCTGCTTCTCAGACCCTGACAGAGTGACCTGTGTTGCTTTACACACAATTAGAGCTTAAAGAGCCTGCACCCCCAAAGGGACATCTGGTGTGACAGGAGTCACTGTGACAAACAGTGAGCTGCCCACCTTGTCGCTCAAACAAGTACACAGAGGGCAAAATGAAGGGGGGCCAGGTAACTGTTCTCAACTGTGGTGAAAGTGC
Source organism: Peromyscus attwateri (assembly GCA_902168425.1). Lineage (NCBI taxonomy): Eukaryota > Metazoa > Chordata > Mammalia > Rodentia > Cricetidae > Peromyscus > Peromyscus attwateri. Next base: position 5,873 of record CABHPP010120856.1, on the reverse strand, counting down.
CCCACTCCTGCTGGGGTGCAATTCTCTCTCTAAGAACCAGCCTGCTGTGTGTCTGTCCACAGAGTCTGTTCTTCATTAAAACTCTAATGTCTGCTCTGCTCTGGTGAATCTTTTACCCTGCACCACAGACATTCCAGAACAACACAGCTCTACTCAGTGACAGCCCGAGTGCTGGAGAGGGCAGCATCCATCTCACATCCTCTGTGAGCCTGGCTCGAGCTCTGGGGTCTGAAGCAGCCTTGCAAGAAATGTCCATATTCACTGACTCTGATTCCTCTTTGTAGTTCTCTTTAACCCATTTGAAAAGATCAGCCTCAAACTGCTTCTGTCAAGATGGAAACAGGTCTTGACATGTCTAGTCCAATAATCAGTTCCCAGGCTGCTCCTGATAGACCTTCTGCCTGTGGTCCATTGACCTCCTGTCTTTCTTTTTGCTATTGTTGGTTGTTTGTTTTTGTTGTTGTTTGTTTTTGAGTTGAGGTATCACTGCAGAAGGTGCAGGAACTCACTAGATTCTCACTAGTGACAAATTAATTTACCCTGGCCTTGAACTTGCAGCCATCTACCTTCCTTTGCTCTCCCAGTCCTGGGGCTGCAGGTGTCAGCCCTCACTCTTGGCTTGTGTCCTTCTTCGGAGAACATTTTCTTCACTGGCTTCCAGGACACTGACCTCTCCTGCCCTCCCTCGACCCCTCAGCATGTTCCCTCATGTCTCTCTCCTGGGCTGTTTCCTCACTGTCAGCTCCACCTCCGGAAGCTGAGGTGTCCCCACTCCTGGCACAGTCACTTCTGGGGTGACCTTACCCCAGGACAGGACTTGAAATTCAAGCCAGAGGACAATGACTGTGAAATAAATTCCCAACTATTGAAAACAGCCCTGTAACACCTCCCAGATGTTCATTTGAAAAAGGCCTCAGATTTACTAAATCCAAAGCTGGGTGTGCCATCAAATGCCTGTAATCCCAGCACTTCAGAGGTGGGACAGGGGAATCCTGAGGTCAGAGTCAGTCTGGATTACATCTGAGCCTGGTTTTGAAACTAAGTGCTACTAATGCTGAAAAACAAAAAAAAAGAGCAGGGCATTGTGGTATGCTTTTTGTAACCCCAAACTTGGAAACGAGAAGGACATCAGGAGTTCAAGGTTCCCTTTGGGACCCTGGACTTGAGACTTCTGCAATCCCAGCACTCAGAAGGTGAAGGCAGGTGGATCACGACAGATTTGGGCCTAGCCTGGACTACATAGTGAGCTCCAAGACAGCCTTGGCTAAATAGTGACACCCTTTCTTAAAATAAATACTGAAACCAAATACAATAGAGAGGAAAAAAAGAGAAAAACATGGTCATCCTTGGCTACAAATCAAATTAAGGACAACCTGGCCTACATGAGACTCTGTCTTCAAAAATCAAATTAGCCAGGCATAGTAACACATGAATGTATCCCAGCACTTGGGAAGTAGATGCTGCAAGCTGCAGGAAAATGTAATGGAATCCAGCTACTATCACAAAAGCTTTAACTTGGAAAAGTCAAGGACTCCTCCAAAGGTCAAGCCATGGCTTAAGAAGTCTTGGTGATATTTTAGCTTTTGTATATATATTAGCCGGTTCCTAAAATGATTTTCTTGTGTGCTTCCAAGAACTCCTAACAGTGTATTTATCTAAAAGGCCTATCAAGCATCGAAGGCCATACGAAACAACACCTATCTCCTAGGTCAGGTGGATAGCTTTATTTCTTGTGCAATTTAGGGTGAGACCCTCCTTTCTTATACAAACTTACTAATAGACCCCTAACTTCTTACCTAACCACTTCTAGGAATGTAGATTGAGCACATAAATTCCCTTCTTGATATACTAACCAATCATTAGCTCTCTATTGACCTCCTCCTTTACCACTCATTTCTTGGGTTGTAAAAGAAAGCCTGGTGGTCACTGCTTGAGGAAAATTCTTACCTGCCTTTATGACCCCATAAGATATCAAGCCTGGTGACCTTGCTCTGTGAAAGGATTGCTATTGCTTGGGTTTATGACTGGATTCCTGAAAGACTTGGGGAGAACTGAGAGAGTCGGAGAACTGAGAGGGAGAAGGAGGATTTTGATTAGAGAACTTGAGGACAAGACAGAGAAAAGAGAACAGCAGAACTAGATGGGTAAGAACTGGAGAGGAACAAACTGAGATGGGAAGAACTAGATTGAAGGACTAAAAGAGAGTACTAGAGGAACAAGATGGAAGATGAGGAAGAGCCAGATAGGGAAGAACAAGATGAGAGAGAAGGAGATGGGAGAGGAGCTGATATGGGAAAGAACTAGATGGATGAGAACCTAGAAGGGGCAGAACTAAGATGAGGGAATTAAGACAGAACCTAGAGGGGACAGCAGATAAATGTAGAGAGAAACCAGGCAAGAAAGGAGCTAGGCATGAGAGCAAAAATAGAAGCTGTGTAGAGAGAGAGCTGACTCAGAACAACAAAGTGTATGGACTAAGGAGTGTCGTGTACATAAATTCATTTCTTTTCATCAAAGATTAATTATCAGCTGGTTGTAGATTCTTCCTGGACCCTGGGAGGGGACTATTAAGGGGCTGGAAACCCATAGTCCCCAACAGATACAGGCAAGAGGAACAGAAGACCAAGGATATCCTTGGCTACATAAAAAATCCTGGGTTTCCATGGACTGTATGGGATTAAAGGAGTCAATACACAGGCTCCATGGTGCTGCAGTGGGTGAAGACACCTGCTGCCCAGACAATGACCTGAGCTCCATCCCTGGGACCCACATAGGAGGAGGAGAGAGCTGACTCCCAAAACTTGTCCTTTGACCTCCACATGTGGTGACTTTGCACACAAACACACACACACACACGCGCGCGCGCGCGCAAATAAAATAAAATTAAATTAAAAAAAATTTAAAAGCCAAAACTAACAAAAACTGCAAACAACAATAAAGACTCTTCAGTTAAGTAAGGCCAAAAGCTGAATCCAATTTTAGTTGTTTATGACAATGTCTGACTATGTGTGTCTCCTTGACCTCAAACTAGGATCTTCCTGCTTCTGTCTCCTGAATGCAGGGATTCCTGGCTTGTGCCACTAGTCTGGTTTAAAGGAATAATTCTCTCTCTCTCTCT
>CABHPP010120854.1:0-10550 GCA_902168425.1 Peromyscus attwateri | reverse complement strand
CAGTTATAATAATAATATTAGCTTTCTCATGACCTAATTATATAATGAAATGAACTATAAGATATTAAAATACAATGATGTAACATTTGCAAGAAAGCAAAAAATTCATATCCTGAAGAAAGCAATAGGATGTTTTCATGTTAGCTTTTGCCAGACTGGGGTTTTGGACAAAGACATGAACATAATATTTATCTCATTAAGAAATGTTAAGAAATATATATACACAATTAACAAAAATAATGTTTTATTCTTATCTAATTAAACATGAAACCTTATTTATACTTAGTATAAACTTTGGTAAGCCTCTTTAATCTATCTCTTAATTTCAAATTCTCCATTTATAACCTAAAATGTTGTTTATGTTGTTTGGATTCAGAATTAAATATCATTCATATTTTTATTTGTATTAATTCACAGCTAGTAAATAGCTATTGTGTATCAAACAATGGAATAATCACAAAAATAGAAAAAAGACCTAATGTCTATGTTCACACACTAAAATAGGACACATGGATATATAATAAAACAAGCAAAATCTAAAGAAACATCACCACATTATCTTTCATGTCTGAAGACTGACCTTCTGCTGTTTTTATTCCTAAATTCATGGGATTTTTTTTCCAGATGAAAGGTACAAAAAATATCCCTATTAATTATTTTGGCAAAATATTTGCATGGTTCTCTAGCTCGACTCCTAGAATCTAAAACACTATCTTAACCTTTGGGGAAAGTTTGATGCACTTTGATTGTGAAGCACTCAGGTTGCTTTTTGAAAGAGCAAAGATGAAGGAAGTTAGAATGAACAAGCAATGTGTTATGAAATGTGAAAGATGTTAGCTGCGGAGGGGACTGAGAGAGAGATAAGGCTATGGCAGAAATAATATATTTGGAAGCAATAAGGTTTGATTTTGTACCTTTGTGACAATAAAAAAGGCTGTGTGGGAAGATTCTAGCTGGTAATAGTACATGTGACATGAGGGGTCAGAGATATTAACAGGAGCCAATGACCCCCAGAATTTGTTTATTCAGCATGCTGCTTATCTTCAAGTTGGACACCTGCATCACCACATTCAGATGTTCAGGACACCTCACAGAAGAGGGGGCAGAAAGTATGTATCAGAACCTAAAGTAAAGATGAGCAACAAAAAAATATAAAATTTTGTGGACATGACATGGCCATTTCACTCATGAGCTAATGTTTGGATCCATTAAGATTTTCTTATGTTATCCAGCATGGTGACAAACTTCTTAAATCCCAGCACTCTAAAGACAGAGACAGGCAAATTTTTGTGATAATGAGGCTAGCCTTGTCTACAAAGTGAGTTGCAGGAGAGCCAAGTCTGGTACACAGACAAATCATGTATCAACAAGAACAAAAAAAAAATATTATGGATGAGAATGAGCTCAGGAGGTCAAAAAAAAAAAAAGAGAGAGAGAGAATATTATGGAAGGAAGGAGCTCAAGAAGTCCCACCTTTCGAAAAGACTACAAACAATTAGCATGGTGGCTGGAGGTCAGGGGTAGGGTTACTTTCTTCAATGGTGTATCTGATGATGAGATGCCAATATTACAGTAAACAACCTCCCACCAATGCACATCAAAATAACCTTAATTAATCTCTCTCTCCCTCCTCCTTCCCTCCTTGTCTCTCTCGGTCTCTTTTCCATATGCACACACACACACACACACACACACAGAGGAACAAACATATGAAATCATGTGGGGGAACTTTTGAAGAACAAATGGCCCATGATGAGATGAAGGAGGTTTGAGAGAAGGTAATGGATATGAAAATGACTAAAATATTGACTTGAAAGCCACCTCCCAGAGGACTGGTTTAATGGTTCTAGAAGACATTGTGAGAGCAATCAAAGGAGGGAAGAAATCAATAGCCAACCTAGCAATGACACCTACAAACCACAACAATTACCAACATGACACTATAACCCTATAGATGCAGTATTGGCCCTCATACCCCGGCAGTAAGCAGTGGATCCTTATTAGAAATAAGGACTATCAAACAATAGGGAAATATGGTTGGTACTGGAAATGTAGCCAACTGCAAAGAGCTAGTGAAGCCATGGATATTGGAGAAGAACTTAAAACAATTTTATTGAAACAGAATAATTTCTTACTGTATTCTAAATATTTGTTTTTATAACTGCAGACCATGTAGTTCTTGCCCTTCATCCGGGAAACTTGTCTTTGTAACAGACACCATTACAGGAAAACACAATGATAAAATGCAGGTGACTGAGCATAGTCTCACCTGATAAACCTACAACACACTATACGTAAAGCTAAGGGATCATTGTGGAAGGTGGAAATATAGAAGAGCTAGAGGAACAGGGAGTTTGCTGTGAGTTTGTTCCTATTAGGAAGGTCAGTAGCCACACTCATAAAGCCTCAACTTGACTGACCAAAACATAAGCTGAACAAGAATGACACCAATAGCCATGTTAACGTGGAAGGTGAAACACACTGAGGCCTCCGTGCTAGACAAAAAACTACAAGCAATTAAGGAATAATACTAAGAACAGAAGTAATTTTCTCCAGGTTATCCAATATCAAACATTCAGCCCTGAAATTATATATGCACATGTATCATTATATGGCCTGAACACACACACACACACACACACACACACACACACACACACACACACATACACCTTGGGAGAAAATAGTCAACCAAGAGACTGGGAATTTTTTGTAAACTTGAAAGATTGATTGTCGACAAATGCAGGGACTTGTCCCAAAAACTGGTCATTGACAACAGAAATTTCAGATTTATTCTGCCTTCTGACAGATTATTTAAGTTGCATTTATTTTAATTTGCAGGAAATCACATAAATTATACATATTTATGGAGAACTGTGACATTTTGATACATGTACACATTCTGTAATGTATAAATAGGGTTAATCATTTAACTTCTCAAACATTTTAACACTTATTCACTGTAGAACTGAAAATCCTTTCCTTCATATATTTGGAATGAATAGTGTGTCATTGTTCTCTATAGTCATAGGCTGTTCAATAGCACACCTGGATTTCTTGCTCCTATCTAATTAACCTTGTGCCCATTCATCAGCTTTTCTCTACTGCTCTCTGCCCTGACCTTCCCAGTTGTTAAGGTCTATTCTACACAAACAAAATTGAATCACATGCTGCTACTTGTCATTCTGTGGCTGGTAGATTTCATACAATGATCTCCAGTTTTCGTTCATGTTGTCACAAATGATAGGGTTTCATTCTTTTATGGTGAACAATGTTTTGTTGTGTGTATCCATAACATTTTCTTTATCCATTCATCAACTGATAGACACTTAGGTCTTTCTATTTCCTCTCCACAGTGATTGTGAGCAAGTCACTATCTTTTACCACACTGATTTCATTGACTTTGGGTATGTTCTCAATAAGAGGATTAGTCTGGGTCCAATAATAATTCCTTTATACATATTACAAAAACTTTCTAAAATGGAATCCCATACACTAGCCAGCCCCTTAAGCACAGCCCAAGAAGTAATGGTAATTCAATGAGCAGGACTAAAATGTTTCAGGAACTGTGACTGAGGAAGGCAGGTGACTTGGAAATATCTGACTGAAGGGCATCATTTTGACATACAGTCAAAGGGTTTGGCAAATAACTCTTACTTAATGTACATGAATTCAAATTTGAAGTGTATTCTTCCACCCACAAGTTATGAGATAGCTGTGAGTAGTAATTGAGTTCCCTAATCATTCCCTATTCTAAAGGCCTTGTTACTATGTTTGCAACCAGAGCTTGTTATTCTAATTTGGAGGAGAGAACTGCGTAGGTTGTAAGCCTTGGCTGATGGTAGAGTAAACTTGCCTGACTTTTTGGGTATGCAGAGCAATATCTAACATATATATTGAAATCCAAATAACAACCAAATACTATGATCCTGGTTTCAGTGTTTTGAAAGGATCATAACATTATCATTAGAAATCATTTTTCATAGCAGTTAATAAGTTCATAGTTAATACTATTAAAAACGAACTTAGGCCCAAGATTGCTAATACATCTTTTTTAAAATTTTGTGCCTAGTGCCAGCCACCTCCTTTTATTCAGCATCATTTGTCATGATTTGAGAGCATGATCATTATGTTCTAGTCTTAATGTTTGCTATTCATGTGAGAGAGGAAAAAAATCAGAAAACATTTTAAGCATATACAGTAAATAGTGTATAAATAATGATGATGTATTTTATTCTATCATTTTAGAAGGATATGAGTATTTTCATTTCTATATTTAGTATACAGAAATTATATTTGTAAAAGTACAATATAAATGTATATATAATGCCCACATATTTATATATATATTACAAATAAATTGAGACCATAACTAAAAATGAAGCCATACATTTTTATCCGAACATAATCTTACTTTATAAAAAGATTTTTTAAAACTAATTATACTATATACATATATATTTCTAAAACATGAAGATAACTATAACTGTGGTGCATCTTGAACAAAAGTCTAAATAGCACATTGATGGCAAGTATGAGGCTTTTATTTAAGGTGCCTTCATGAATTGATCATATAACCTGTGCACTTACTGATTTTCATTCATTTTTTACATGGAACTAAGGTGTGTGTGTGTGTGTGTGTGTGTGTGTGTGTGTGTGTGTGTCAGAGAGAGAGAGAGAGAGAGAGAGAGAGAGAGAGAGAGAGAGAGAGAGTATGTAGGTGCATGGATGTATACACAAGCATGTGTTTCCCTTTAAAACAGGTTGTGAGATTACTTTTTTCCCCTCTGGCTGGAGAAGCAACTCAGTTAGGAAAACTATTATGGATTGCTTCATTAGAGGACCTCTGAAACTGCTTACTTGTGACTACCTGCCTGGAAAGCAATCCTTTGTAAGAGCACTGGAGAAGTGGGGTTATTGAACCCTCTGTCAAGTAAGAAGCTTGCAAATAAAGATAGGTTACACTGAAAGACATCAGAAACTCCATTGTGAAGATGAAGTCTGATTTGCATATTGCCCCCTGGACCCTGAGAACGGAATTGTTTTCTCCAATTATAGGTTACATAAAAAGAGGGCTAGACTACCAATCACTTTCTCTCAGAGCAGTGTTTTAGAGTTATGAGTTTAACTACTTCTCTCTGAATTTCATTGTTTTGGTGAATCAAAAGGCAATTTCACCAGGAAATGAAGCCTAGGATCACAGCAGCACACAAAACAGCACAGCACTTAGAGATTACAACCTGAAGAATCAAATTTATTTTCCTGTTGGTGTCAAAGCTGTTCCTGGGGTCTGATGTCATCCCTTATGTCTCCAAAGCCTACCATAACCTTCACACGTATAGGTAATCTTTGAGCACTTGCTTATAAACAGTGGTTTGAAACAAATTACTTGTTAATTTCACCAGTTTTTCACTCCTAATCATATCTGACTCATAGTTATGTAGATTCCTAGTATCTTCTCCAAGTGTAGCAAATTTTCTTCATCTCTGTAGTGAAGAGACATACCTTCTATGTGTTATTCATCTAATGGTATATTCTTAGATTCCTGTTTATTATGAAGGTCTTACATTCATTTATTTGTATACTCATTTCTTATTTGTAAAATATTGACAATTCTGCTACTGTTTAAGCAGAAAAAATTAATGAATAAATAACTTGATTTTTACCTAAAGGTAAATTTCTTAATAACTTGTAGGCCTTCAATTAAATTAGCACAAAAAATTTCGTCCCAGCAAAGATCATTTTCAAAAATTTAATATAATAGTGTGTAGCATATTCATCTACACACTAATCATTCTGAAGACATGAAATTCATCAAGATCTACTAATGTTAGTATTTGCTATGTTATACACATCACGAAATCAGCTATGAAAAAATGCATTGCTTGTTTTGTCATATTACCTGAGGTGGAACGTCTCCATTGTTGTGAAGATTATTCGGTGCCCTGATTGTACATGGTCGCAAGCTCCTTTGCTTGGTTCCATGTCTGTTGTTTCATCTTTCTGTATTAAGAAAACATCTGCCCTCTCTATATAGGATAGTATTTAAAGTTAAAAGAGACTTCAAAGTATAATTTTTCTATTATCCTCTGCGATGCTAGATATTTTACTTAATTTAGCATTATCTAAAAACAAAAATAAAACTGCTGAGCCAGGATCCCTGAGTGCTAAAAGTACTTGTTCATGTTAACGTGACCCATTTAATAGCTAAGCAGGGTCTTACTGAGGTTTTGCTGAGTCTGCATCCTGTCTGGCGGCATTTTCTCCCCACTGAGTGCTAGAGATGATATAGAGTGGATACAAGATTCAGTTGGATATAGGGCTGTTGATAACTAGTCAAAAATGTTCATTTGGAAATCATTTACATACCTATAATTTTAAAATTTTACTTTTGAGCTCTTGTTTTAACTATTTTTAAAGCAAGCATTAGCAGCTCAGTTGCTATATTTCATCTTAGTTCTTTAGATTATATGTCATTTTTTCCTCTTCTTAAATCTTTTTAAATTGCTTTTGTTATAATGAATAATAAAACTACATGTCATGAACTACTATGCAGTGGTAATCTTGGTCTGGGTCTTAGAATCTTCATCTATACAGACTTTATCTGCCACTGGCCTTCAGAGAATCCTCAGAGGGTGGTGTGTACATCACTAAACACATGAATTATATTCTTTGGTAGTGGTGATATTTATGGGAATCTTATTCACTTAAACCATGTAAATAATGTGTTGTGGGGAAATGGGATCCTTCATTCTACTAGTATGATTAAAGATGGATGCTGAGCTGCAATTTGATTTAAAATAATAAGATAATAATGCATAATTCCATAGGCACAAAAGGAGACATATCTCAGTCTCTTGGTAGATTCATGATTATACTGGACTAAACTATGAGTAAATGATATGCTTCTATTTCACTAATTGAATATACAGATTTTAAAGTCTGATGGATTGGGATAAATAAAAAGTAAAGATTAATTTAAAAATGATGTTCAAAAACAAGAGTGAAAATAAATAAATGAATTTAATAAACTGCATCCATATGTATTATTTTGCTGATCTAATTAGGAGATTGGAGTTGTATCATACAAGAGAATTTGAGATTCCTTTGCTTCCTTATTGCATGTTTGATGAATAAGACTTTTAAAAAGTTTTGGATCTATCTTTCTTTCCTTGAATCTTTGCTCTGTCCTACTCACTTTTCTCTTTTTCTTTCTGTATGGCTTCTTTAATTTTTTTACATGTAATTTAAATGTAATTCTGTATAAATGAACTATGTACATATAGCAAGCTGGTATTGCAAAGATTATATTTTGGCAACCATGAATGCATCAAGCAACTCATGTTTATTCACATGTAATTAACTAATGATTTTTTCTGAGGTTGAAACTGTGGCTGACAATAAATTTAATGAACATCCTTATGATTTACAAACATTTTCTACTCTTTGATACCCTGTAACTTATGTATAAAATACTGGGTGTATGAAATCATTTACCACAGAGTGAACGTTTATTAATAATTTAAACTTATTAAGGTCCAAAAATTGAAGGTAATACATTTATCTGAAAAATTCATCAGCCACTATGTCATTAATTGTTGGCCAATTGATTTCAAAATGTTAATGGGTAATTATGCAAATAAAATATGTATTGAAAAAGTACTGATTACATATTCAACTTGAAAGTCTTTCTATTTTTCTTCCTTTATCTCTATCATGTTTATTAAGATATGGGGGCCTGCTCTTCAGCTAAGGCTGGAGTGTAATCTTCCTGCTTCAGTTTTCTTAGGGCAAGATTTATAGGTAGAAATAGTCTAATCAGAATATTCAGTTATAGGTTAAATAAAGTAGAACGCTTTTTATAATTCTTAAAGTTAATACTCAGCCATCTTCCTACTTATAAAATGTAAAAGCAAGAATTTCTTATTAATGTAAAACATTGTTATGAATCAAAGTAATTATTTCTTTTTAATACATTACTTTTTGAGAACTTCTAAGTAATGAAATTCCATTAGGAGAATTGCTTATGTTTAATATATTTTAAGATTGAAGGCCAAAATTGGTATTTTATATTTAAGAGGAAGATACCTTGGAGTTAATGCATTTTCTTTACATTTCTCTAATGTCCTTCATCAGATAAATAAATGACAAAAATTCTAGAAACAATGACAGATGAACATCATGTTTGGTCTGAATGAAAGTAGTTATATGAAGTCAATTAATCTCTTCCTTGCTGAAATACTATGTTCATTTTAGTCCTATTTGGAAATCCAGTCTCCTAAGAAGATTATCAGATCCCAGTGATGACTGGGTCACTTCATTTTAAGTCTCTTTTCCATATGAGAACATGCAGTTATTGGCATGTCCAGGATGATACTTCTGTTTATAACACTAGTATGTTAAACTCTGCTCCTCTCAGGAATAGCATATTTTGATAGAAAAGTATATATATATATATATATATATATATATATATATATATATATAAATTAAAAATATTATGACCTGGTTAGAGGCCAAGATTCTGACAGTGAACTTCTGTGACACGAGCATTCAAGGCCTCACAGTCCTTTGGACATATTCTTGCACTGGGAAAATAGTGTCATCATTTGCTTCTCTTAGAAAAAAAACACAACAGAACAAATGATTTGATGTCTATTAACTGACATTACAAACTATTGCTCTGTCTCTTTTAAAATTAATTTGATTTCTTTACAGTCACTACTTTAAATATACACCTGTTCCTTTGGTGGTTCTGATGTATGCCCGCAATTCTTAAACATGGCTTCATATTTCATGTTTTGGACATCTCCAATGCTCTTTTCTCCTTCAATTTTTAGTATTCCCACTTTTTAAATAGCTCCCATAATTTTGTAATAATTAAATAATCTCTATTTTTGATATCACATCACTGTAATTTAAAATTTTATGGAAGAATCTAAGCCATAAAGCCATTTTATATGCTCATAGAGACAAATGGATCAATGTAGTTTTCAATGTGGAGTCAAAGTTATGCACTTAGTTATAATTAAGATTTTTGTCGATAGTCTGAATACATATACCCATGAATATTATGATTGAATTTGTTTCCAATTTTATGTTGTTATTAAACAATATTAACACCCATTATATATTTTACATGTTATTGTCGTATTCAGATGGAGTCATGTTTGAAACATTATCTACCATATTACATTTTCATCATTATTTTTAATTTTACTGTTTTCAAAGATAAATATATAAACGGCATCCCTTTTCTCTTTATTTGCTTTCAGTATTAATAGTCAGTATAAAATATGTAAAATATGACAGACATCAGAATTATCAAAATGAATAAGTTATTCTTTAAATTAAATATACAACAACATATTGATACTGCATGGAATTTTACAGCAATAAATGAATCCTATACAGATGCTAAACTTTTATGAACTTATCACAATTTCTTCATTTCAATAATTAAATATGAGAATTATACATTCTAGATAGTAATTATAGTTAATCATTACCTCTTGAAAATATCATCCATATTCAACCTTATTCTCTAGTACACTGTAAGGTCATTAATTCAGTTACTTTTCCTGTTTTATTTGTGTGTGTGTGTGTGTGTGTGTGTGTGTGTGTGTGTGTGTGTGTGTTTGCGTGTGTGTGCTCACTATGCTTATTTCAAGTGTTTAAACCTGGAGGGTATTTGATCATAAGTGAATGAGTGGAATATTCTTTTTGAGAAATTCAAAATAAAGGCTTAACCAGAGACAGGGACATTAATTTTTTGTGATTTATTCATAAAATTTTGCATACGAGTCATTTATTTAGGAAAATCTATACAAGAGATGTTGGTTCCTCATGGTGACTCTTTTAAAGCATCACTTCGGTCACAGCAAGGTTGTCGGCAGTAGGACCTTTCTGAATAATGAGTTCCTCTTAATAAAAGAAAAAATAGTCTCTCCTATAGCATTACTAAGACTGACCTGGCAGAAAGTTGACCATTGTCTCTGCTTTGAAGTTTCCTATTTATAAAGATATTAGCATTAAAGATAAGGAAGCTGATCTGTATATTTTAGAAAAGATTTTTCTGTGTCTTTTCAGCAATGTTTATATATCAACTCTCATAGCTAACATTTTAAGTGACAACATTCACATACATTTTGTCAGTTTTACAGTAATAATAGAGTTATGAACATGAAATTATTTATTGAGTTGAATTGGTTTTTCAAAGTATCATGTTGATCCTAAAGGAGTAGCTTTATGAATCAAGCAAAACATGTCAAAACAGGTGTTTAAAACACAATTTTCCATTATCCTAAAAACAACTGGAATGTCAGCAAATGAAACAGTTGAGACACTTGAGAGAGGAGTTTAAAGTTAGTCCTTTCAATTTGCATTTTAGATATTGTAGGTCAAAGTTGCCTGACCATAATGTTAATTCCACACACAGTGCTTGATTTTAGTTTCCTTTTAATATTTCCATTTACCAAGCTTTATATTTAATTGCTTTCTAATGGAGTTTTAAAATATGATTGTGCTGTGCAGAATAATAAAACTTTGGC
>CABHPP010120851.1:0-10718 GCA_902168425.1 Peromyscus attwateri | reverse complement strand
GTGCCTCTCAATTCTGTGATTTATATTGGTTGTGAGTCCTATGGGAGCAAAGGGGTCATAAGAGGAAAATCTGGAAACAGTAGACTTAGGGCAGCTATTAACATTGACCATAGCTTCTGGCCTGATTTAATTCCTTCTAATTATTTGTGTGTGTGTGTGTGTGTGTGTGTGTGTGTGTGTGTGTGTGTGTGTATGTGTGTGTGTGTGTGGGTGTGTGTATGTGTGTGTGTATGATACTGGGGATTGAACCCAGGACCTCATACACACCAGGCAAGCACTTACCACCAAGATACAAGCCCAGTCCTTCATATGTTTCTTTTTGTTTTGAGACAGCGTCTCACTAAGTTCCATAATCTGGCCTTGAACTTGTGATCCTCCTGCTTCAGCCCCCCAAATAACTGGGATTTCAGGCCTGTACAACAAGGTTGGGTCTGGCCTAGACTAATTTAATTTTAAAGAGATAGAAAGAAGTCCTATGGACTCAGGGAATGTGAGACCCAGAGAACTCCATGAAATTAATGCCCTTTGTCTTAGTCATGGTTCTGTTGCTGTGAAGAGACACCGTGACCAAGGCAACTCATAAAAAAAGCATTTAATTGGGGCTGGCTTATCACTTCAGAGGCTTAGTCCATTATTATCCTGGCCTGGAGCATGGCCTGGCACATAGGCAACCATGGTGCTGGAGAAGTGGTTGAGAGCTTCATTCTGATCTGCAGAGAGAGAGAGAGAGAGAGAGAGAGAGAGAGAGAGAGAGAGAGAGAAAGAGAAAGAGAGAGGAGACTGGGCCTGCCAAGGGATTTTAAAACCTCAAGCCCACCCCCAATGATACACTTCTGCCAACAAGGCCACACCTCCTAATCCTTCTAATCCTTTGAAAGAGTTTAAAGACTAAGCGTTAACATAAATGAGCTTTATGGGGGCCATTGTCATTCAAGCCACCCACCTGTCTCTTTTTCTAGATGAGGAAACAGCTTCAGCAAGGCATAGAGACACATGGACCAGTTGGTGCCCAGGTTACACAGAAGGAGGCTTCCTCAACTCTGGTCCTGCATTCCTATGCTACCCTTCAGCTTATGCTTCGGTCCTCTGTAGTACTCTCTGAATAAGAGCAGACCCTTCTGTCTAGTTTAGAGCGGAACTCAAAAATGTCAGCTATTTAGCAGTTCCTTCCAAAACACAATGGAATGGTGTGTGGATAGAGCACTCTGGGTTCTCTGTCTTGTATAGAATGTATGCTGAGAAATCAGTGGGTTGTGATGTGGTTTGATAAGGACAAATAAATAACTTTTAGGATAATGAAGATTTAGGCTGTGACACTATAGGCTTGGTTTCAATCCTGGCTCTGTCACTCTGAGGGTGTTTGGATTTGGCCTAATTGCATAACCTCTTTATGCCTTATTCCTTTATTTGTAAAAAAATAAATAAATAAATAAATAAATAAAAGGGACAGACTGAAGATAATCTAGAAGTGGGTTCATCCTCAGTATGTACTAAGAGTTGGTTTTCTCTGACTTCCTCAGGAAAAAAAAAATTATTTTTATTTTTTCACAACAGAGCCTCTCACCAAAACTGGAACTCACTTATTTGGCTGAACTGGTTGGTCAGCAAGATGCAGGCATCCTCTTGTATCTGCTTTCCCAGTAAGGGGATTGTAGATGCTTGCCACTGTGCCTGGCTGGTTATTTTTTAAATATGGATTCAAAGACTCTAAACTCATACCTTCATGCTTACATGGTAGCCATTTTATCAGCTGAGGCCTGTCCCCAGTCCCCAAATAGTGCTTTTAAAAAAAGCACTCACCATCCCTCTCACTCACATTTACCTTGCCTAAAAGATGGAATTACTCAAATATATAAACATAATACATATGCAATTGGTAAAAGTAATGTTGTATGGATTAGTTATGGTTAGTCTTGCTTTACAAATGATTTTTTTTCAATGTCCAGGAAAAGTAACCAAATTTGGGGGGCTGGAGAGATGGCTCAGGGTTTGAGAGTACTTGCTGTTGTTGTAGAAGACCTGGGTTCAGTTCCCAGCATGCACATCAGGTAGTTCACAGTTGCCTGTCATTCCGGCGCAAGGAGCCCTCTGGCCTCCTTGTGCAGCTGAATGCATGTGATGCACATCAACTCACGCGGGCACATACATACACATAATTAATCCCCCCCAAAGACCCCAAATTTGGGATGCCTTCTCTCATCCTCCCTCTATTCGTTCCTTTATTTTTTCCTTCTTTCCACAGTTCTAGGACCGACCTTCCTCATCCCATGGTTCTGGGACTTTAAATCAAGACTTTGCACTTCTAGGCAAAGCACTCCACCACTGAGCTACACCCAAGTTCCCTATTCCTTTTTTCTTACTTATGGCATCATTGCTTTGTAATATGGATATGTATGGACATACCCACTCCCAGGGCATATCACAAGCTCTTATAGGTAGCAACTATATATTGAAGTTAAGTTTTTTTTTTTTTTTAGATAAATTTGGAGGACCTAAAGCCATTGAACACAAAGTACAGCCACTCTTTGGTATCCTTGGACCATTGGTTCTAAGACTCTCATGAATGCTGATATCTGTGGATGCTAACATCTTTGGACTCTCACTCCCTTTTATAATGACGCATTATTTGCATGTATCCCACACAGTCCTTTTGTATAATTATCTCTAGTTACTTACAATACCTAATAAAATATAATTATTTCATAAATAGTCTCTGCTGCTTAAGGAATGATGACAGACTGACGTATGTTGTTCCATTCTTGAAACGCTTTCTGTCAGTCTATCATTAGTTTAGTTCACAGAGGAGGAGGGAAGGCCTCTGTCCTCTGCCTATCATCCTGTGTGTGCTCATTCCTTTAGCAAGTGCACTGTGTGCAGGCCAGGCATGTGCTCACTCGAGAGTTACTCTGCACCACTGAGATTTGTTTAAAATGCTCCCATGCCTTGATTGTTTGCTCTAAATTACATGATATGAATAGATGTGTGAATTTCTATATGTCAGCATACGTAGCTATGTCTGTAAATACATTAGACATTAAGCCTGAAGATCATAGGGTTTTAAAAGGCTGATTTTGACCCTCATAAATGTCCTGCTCTGTCTCTGTGCTGGTTATGTTTTTGTCAGTTGGACACAAGGCAAGGTCATCTGGGAAGAGGGGACCTTAGCTGAGAAAATGCCTCCATCAGATTGGCAAGTCTGTGGACTCTCATGAGGGAGGGTCCAGTCCACTGTGGGTGGTGTGCCACCCCTGGGTGGGTGATTCTGGGTTATATAAGAAAGTAAACTGAGCATGCCACAGGGAGCAAGCCAGTAAGCAGAGTTCCTCCATGATTCTGCTTCAGTTCTTGCCCCTAGGTTCTTGCCCTGCTTGAGTTCTTGCCTTGGCTTCCTCTCAATGGTGGTATGATGCAGACATATAAGCCAAATAAACCCTTTCCTCCCTAAGGAGCTTTTGGTCACGGTCTTTATCATAGCAATAGGAAGCACACTGGAACATTCTGCAGGGCAATGCTCCTGTACAGTCAGATAGTCAGATAGGATTGCCTGATAGTTGTGGACATAAATTCTGAGTGAAATGTCCCTGGGTTTAAAATCCTGGCTCTGCCTGTCCTGTTGAAGTGTCATAGATGTAAGCAGAGGGTAACCACAGTGCCAGGATAGTGGTGAAGCTTGCAGTATCCAGACTGTAACTATTCTTGGCTGTGGACATCTCTCAGAAGGTAACCTGAAGTGATTTCCTAGTAGTACTGGTTTGCTGTGTTGCAGGGGAGTGGAAAAGTTGGGAGCGTGGTTATAAAGCTATTGAAATCAGCAACAAAATAGACACTTTTTACAGCTTCTTGCCAGCCAATTACCCCTCCTCCTGTATCTCTTCTCCCTTTCCGCTGTTCTCAACATGTTCCCTCATGTTCCCAGGCACAAAGATGATGTGACACCCAAGCTGGGGCTTCTCTAAGTTCAAGCTTCCTATTTCTGCTAGTTCCAGTTTTATTTCAGATGCAAGGACATGCTTACCACTGGCCTCAGGAACACAGCTGAGCACAGAATCAGCCCCTGCCCTTCAGAAGGCCAGCAACAGACAGTTACTGCATTAGACTAAAAAAAAATCTCTTAACTTGTGTCCAGAAAGTATCTAAGGCCACCCGCCATAGTAAGCATGGTGGGCATTCTCTCGTCATGAAAGTCCAAAATGGAGAGATGGTTTAGCAATTAAGAGCATGAACTGTTCTTTTAAAGGGCCTAAATTCAGGAAGCACCCTTATTGAACAGCTCAACTACTTATAACTCCAGTTTTAGGGGAATACACACACACACACACACACACACACACACACACACACACACTTATGCATACACATGCACATGCATGCAAGCACATACTGCTAAACATAAATCTTTTAAAAAGAAAGTATAAAATATTACTAGCATAAAATACTGTTTTTGAGCTGTGGATCTCACACTTGAGCATGAATGTCTTTTAGAGGTTTTCCTGAAACACTGTGGCTGGCCCTCCACCCTGGGTTTCTGACTCAGTACACTCAGGATGGGAGCAAGCCACTTTGTGTTTCTAGCCGTTTCCCAGGTGATGTTGAGCTTCTGGTTTAGAGACCACACTTTGAGAGCTGGCACCTTAAATATTTACCTAATACAGGACGGTTATGTGCTTTCTCCCCTGTGCTTCAGCTGGGAAGAACATTAGTGGTTAAAAAAAAAAAAAAAAAAAACCAAAAGGGATCTGGCATTTGCTGAACACCTATGGCATTTACTGTGTGCCAGGTACCTTCCAGGGTACTGTGCACACATTACCTTATTCATTCTCAGAGCCACACTGCTCACCGGTCCAGGATTATTTATCAAGTACCATGAAATGTGCTTTGTGAGGCTCTGGGGGACATAGAATGGACAAGAGGGACAGAGTCCTGCCCTTACGGCTGCTCTATTTCAGCAGGGAAGACAAGCAATGGGTTTGAGCTGCACAAAATAGACGATCGGAGAAGCCGACTGACTTGGCTGTGATTGCACACTAAATGGTGGGTACACAAGACAAAGGCAAGCACCATTTTACTCCAAAAGTACAGTCCTCCTGTTAAAACAAGACTACTCAAACTTTTCCAGTTCAGGGCTCCTTCCCACTTTTAAAGTTAGCAAAGACCTCAATGGGGTTTTGTTCATGTGCGTTGCTATATTAATATTTACTGTATTACAATCAAAGGCACTTGCCCTTTGAGGATTGCTGTATTAAAGCCCGTTTCAAATCATAACACCTTTCCCAGACTCTGAGTTCTGCTTTGTAAATGACTTTCAAAAATGGGAAACGTCTCATTTCCCCCCAAACATCTTTTTTCCTAAGCACAGGCTCAGTTTTAAAGCCTTGCTTGTCTGCATTCTCCCATGATGATGATTTCCTAAGCAAAAGGCCGGCGTGCTTTGGAGCTGGGCTTTAAGTCGTTGAATTATTTGTTTGTATAAAGGGAAAGCAGGAGTTAAAGTGTCAGTCTCAGGCCAAACTGAGATGCGGTTTTGTCATCCACGGAGGGAGTTCAGTCCTAGCTGAAGGCACTTAAAAAGGTGACAACCCACACAAGTTTGTGACATGTGTGGCGTTCGTGTCCCCCAGGGTCCGTGCCACTGCAAGGGAGGCCCAGGAGAGCTGTCTGAGGGGTATTTCTGCTATGTCAGTACATGGAGAGAAGCAGATGAATGACTGGGCTTAAGAGGGCTGGAGGCTTTTCTGCATTGCTGCTCACTGATTTGTGTTTAATCGTGGGTTAACGAAACGCTGCATATCCCTATTATTTTAATTCCTTATCTGATGGCAATGAGGGATTCTAGTAGATACTTTCCTTTGACGTGTAATGGTCCGTGGTTGTTGAGTGGAGCATCAGCTCTGGGTGACTCTGAGTGCTTTATGGTGTCATTAAGTGCTAGTGAGTAAAACCAACCCAACTGGAGCTGACATAATTCAATGTGATTCTCAATTGGTGATCGACCAATTCAAATCTCCTTCTATCTTCACAGAGACAAATGAATGAAAGGGGTTCCCATCTCAGGCTTGTGTGGCTCTTCAGCTGTAACAAATGAATGAAAGGGGTTCCCATCTCAGGATTGTGTGGCTCTTCAGCTGTAACAGCTCCTTGGATGGGAAGTTAGGGAAAAGAGAAGGTAGCAGCCATCTGACTGTGATCTTTTTGACACCAAACATCTGGATTGCTGGCTCCTGGGGCAGCTTTTAAAGTGTCTATCCAGATGTTTTATGTCACAGGCACCATCCATCACACAAATAACAAACACATGAAGGGTGATGCTATGTGGCTATTTGTCATTGTTAGTAGAAGCTGAAATGCACCAGTTGACCTCAGGCTGTTTGGGTCCTTTGGTGTAGCACCTGCGTGTACAGAAAATGCATTTCTAGAGAGGAACGCTTGCAGGAATACCCAAGCACGAGTGATCATGCTGGCAAGTCACACCTCCTTGTCATGTCACTTCAAGTAGGAGTCTGTGATTGTCCCATGAGGGCCATCTCTTTTAACTGAGTTTCTCGTGCTGTTTTTAGGATGTGAGCTACTTGTTCAGAATTCTAAAACTCTGGAATCAATAGGCTCAGGTGAACAATATACACCCTCACTCAAAATAATGAACCCTCTTAGGTTTGCAGCTAGGTTGCCTGTGAGAGCTCCCTTTCTCCTTCAGGCATAAGCAGGGGAGACAGCTGAGTCCTCCTTCCTCACTTCTACCACCCCTGCCCGAGTAGATGTGCTTCCTGACCCTGAATACCTCTTCTGTTTGGGGAAGGTGAGAAATGAACGTGGAGCCTTCAGCAGGAATGAATGAGAGTCATTTCCCATAGAGATGGGGCAGTGAGAGAGAACTTGCATGGTACTGCGTAATAACATGAGAACACTGCTGTCCCTAAGCTGGGAGGAACAGAATGCCCAGGGAAGCTTGACGCTTAGTCACTCAGAAGGTATCATTTTTACCTCTAAGCCTAGATGGCCAAGTGACAATCCCTTTAGGATTCCCACTCCTTTCCCGTGTTTTAAACGAATCCCAACTTCTGGCTGTGATATAAACTCTCCAAATGTTCTGTTTTGTATCTAAGAGAAGTTTGAGGAGAAATAAGACTTGGCTCAGGCAACTGGGAGTTTGCTGTCCCCCAAGTCATTGTCAAATGTAATCTATTAAAACATGGACCAGCAAACTATAACCTGTGATTAAACTGATTTTTTTTGTAGAGATTTCATTTTTTTGCAAATTAAGTTTCATAAGAACATACTTACATCCATTCCTGCAGATCACTCTTTTCACTTGGCAATGGCAGAGCTGAAAAGCTGCGATACAGACTGAACTGTCTGCACAGCCTGAACTCTAGAATTCTGTAGAAAAAGTCTTTGAAGCCCTGTGTTGGGGGTATCTTGATTTCACCATCTCTAGATAGGAAATGTATACACTCTTCAAAATGTCCGAGGGAGTATCATCCTGAAATATAGATGATGGGTCAAATAGCTAAGTACCTGAACTTGGTTGTGATGCTTGCACACAGTAGGTGCTTGTGATTTGGGTGACTATCTAGGTTGAGATTAATGATTTGTGATGCATGATTTATCATCTTATATATAAAATCAAAATATCTTATTTGCTCTCTACTGGGCTTTTGTGCATGGCTATTCTGTAAAATAGTGACAGAGGAGATAGATAAACAGCAACATCCTTGGTGCCAGTCTCTTGAGTCACCGTCAGTCAAATTTGCTCCACATCAGTTTGAATTATTAGATGGACACAAAACCCAGGAGCATCTGCTGTCACAGTATCCCACCTGGAGAGAAACAAGGGAATCATCACAATCCTGCCTGATGTTTGTTCTGAGGTTATCTATAGAGATGGGGTTGGAGAACATGCTTATTGCATGTATTCAGCTGTCCTCTGTAATCACATGCTTGGAGTGCCTAAGGTCTCTTCACTTATGTGTTAAAATCACAGGTGGAAATAACATTCCCCATAGTTTCAAAAAATTCTGGGGAGGATGGCTGTTACAAATTCATTACTTGTTAAGAGGGGAGTGGAACAGATGTGACGGTGAGGGTAGCCTGTAATGTGCTCTACCCTCCAGAAGAAGATGAGACTTGTCATCCTGGGAGACAGGCTGGTGTTCCATAGTGAACTCAGTGTGGCTGACTCCTAAGTCAGAGTGTATACTGTGCCCCCTTCAGGGACTAGGGTTCCCACTGCCCTCTCTCCTGAGGAGACAGCCGGGGCGTCTATCTGCTCAGCTCCGCAGATTTGACCATGGAGTTATTTATTAATTCAGACATTTGGGAGGCAGACACATTGGCTCAGCTGAGAGGGGAGCAGAGCTCTGGCCTCAGCCTCTGCATTATACTACAGGGCTGCAGGGTTTTCCTCATAGGCACTCCAACCTCCGGAGCACTGGGTGCAGACAGAGCAACTCAGCCTGCCTCCCATTTGTGGTAAGTGACTCACTCCCTGTGTGGGATGGATGGCTGAGAACAGGCAGACTGCAAGGAGCCCTGGACTGAGACAAGAGAGCCTGCTCCTAGGATCTTGGCTTATGTAGGACCCTCACCACTTTTTCCAATTTGGGAGAAGAAACGTAAAGGGATGGAATTTTGACTCTTTGATTCTTAAGTTCCAATTTGCAATTATCTTACCTTAGAGAGCCATGGTGGTGGTGGGGATGTGCTTAATGGTCCCAATTTCGAATGGTCTTTCCCACATGTGCTAGAAACTGGCAGGTACAGACAGACAGACAGCAGATGGACAGTCAGACACAAGGTGTGCTGCTTGAGTAGACTGCCTAGTCTTTCCACTTGAGAGGCAGCTTTTGTTTAGGCTTTTTGTATCTGAGAATTCTTGATATTATTAGAACTTCCAAACACTATCAGTGGTGGGGCTAGAGGCAGAGAGGTGACTTTTCAGTCCAGGATGAAAAGCATAAGGTATGTTTGTGTGATAGATAGTTCAGTACAGTGATGTCATTGTGTCAAGGAAGATCATGATGGCAAATTTTTCTGAAGCCCGAGTTTCCCGTTGTTGCTTGTATCATTCCATTTTCCAAGATATGAAGAGAAGTTCAAAGTATCTGATTTTTAAACCTTGTCTTATATTCATATATACATGCCCTAGCAATGGACACTCCATCTAATTTATTTTTTCAGATGGGTTGTATCACAGGCAGATATGATTATTACTTTGAATCACAATTTAGGTAGCGTCTCCAAGGAATTTACGACCTAAACAAGATCTTATTCAGAATCAGATTTGTTTAAATTTCTGCCCTCACACAGCTCGATGAATATATCTGTTACTCACCATGAAGGGCTGTAAATTTCTCACTTGTGATCAAGGTAAAGCCGTAGTGGGGAAAGGTTGCTGTTACCTTGTGAGAGCCAGGATCATTTCTGTAGCTTGGCAATGAAGGTGCTCATGTCTGAGCTCGTGTGGCCGACCTTGTTTGCCGGCGTTGATCCGAGCATCACGACCCTCAGAGCCAACCCCCATTGCTTGTTTCACAGTGCAGTGTACAAAAGGAAAGGTGATGGAGGGAAATCTCTCCAAGATAAGACCCGATTCATAAAAGCGACAGCCATGCCATGTGTGAACAGTGATTAACGGAGTCTGCAAACTGCTTTTTAAAAATAAAGTGATAAGGCAGATTTCCCCATTATTTTGGGTGTTGGTGCTTGCTCAAGTGCATCGTCCCGGTTTTTCTAAGCTTCATTTTATTCTGTAACAATCGAATCAGTCTTCATGTGCCCAGCGGTGCTACTGGGACTTAAATATTTCACAGACTCCTGGTTATTCTTCAGTTTTAAGAATCAGGACAATGAGGTGGTGCACAAAACCACATTCTCGTCTACATCTGTTGGGATGTTTGTAAGTGGGAACGTTTGCAGGGCTGGTCCACCTGGGAATGAGTTCACTTAATTCAGAAAGCTGTGAAGGTGCGGGAATCACCTTAATGAAGACTCACAAGTTAAACGGCTTTCCCTAGCAGGTGATGGCTGTGACTTTAGGGCTGCTGAGCACAGATAGACAGACAGACAGACAGGCTTATATCTGAGATGAAGAGGGTAGGTTTTAAAATCGAGTTGTTATTTTAGCAAAAACAATTTAATCCTAGAAAATGTTTTTTTTTTGGTTTTTGTTTTTTGTTTTTTAAATAAGAACAAAACTGTTGTGTTTGGCAAAGTCAGCATGCACTGTTTTCTTGGCTTGATTGAGAAGCCTCTGATAACTTACTTTACTCCCATAGAGGGCACAGAGTGGGGACTTTCAAATCTTGTTTGGGTCAGAAGCCCCCTGAAAAAGGGGCTCAGCACCAGACATATGTATTTGCACTCCCAAGTCCACGTCCAGTTTCAGGGGTACACAGACCTCCCTAAAGTAGACCCCGGGAGCCCCTTTCTCATCAGTAAGTGTATTCTCCATGAAAAATGTCTTTAAAAAGTATGCCAGCATTCCTTACGTTGTGGCACTTGTTAGAGAATAAAGGGGACAGTAGAGCAGAGGACACTGTGCGGAGCCTGGGCTGTTTTTGCTTTTCAAGTCATTACAAAGAGCTGTACCTTTGTAAGTTTGGGGTACCTACCTGTCTTTATTGTCTTAGGCATTCTTGTTTCTAGTCACTGGGTCCTCATAGGTAGCTAGAGGAGGGATGTCACAGTCTAAGGGACTTGGCAGGGAGGGAGCCATGGATTGA
>CABHPP010120848.1:0-11532 GCA_902168425.1 Peromyscus attwateri | reverse complement strand
TATCCCCATGTCTCATTCTATCATGGTATCTCTTTCCTTGCTCTCCCATTCTGTCCCTGTTCCAGCTGGACTATATATGGATAATATCTTACTAGCAGATTCAGAGGCAGGTACCTTAGAAAAAAATGTTTGATGAAGGAAAGAGAATTTTGCATTGTTAGGGATTACAAATTGATCCTGAAAAAATACAAAGATGATATTCTATTAATTTCCTAGGACAGACTGACAAAAATTCAACCACAGAAAGTACAAATCAGGAGAGATCAATTATGAGCTCTAAATGATTTTCAAAAATTGCTGGGAGATATTAACTGACTACAAGCCACAACTGGATTAATTACTCAAGAGCTAATTCATTTATTTCAAACTTTACAAGGTGATAAAGACTTAAATAGTACAATTACAATTCTCAGCCTTGAATTGGCTCCTCAGGTAGAAAATAAATTACAGGATCCACATGTGTGGATCACTTGGATCCAGAGCTTAATTGTATTCTTGTTATTTCACCTTCTATGCATTCTCCCATTGGAATTTTTATGGTATTTACAAATAAGTTTCTACCTATCTGACAGGTAAATAAGGAAACACACATGCTTTCTGGTAACTTTCTCTTTTACTTCATCTTAAAAATTCTCTTTCTCTAAAAATCTCTCTGTCTCCACACAGCTACATCTATTTACATACAGCTATATATCTCTCTTTACATACAGCTATATATCTCTCTTTACATACATACCGCCACATCTCCTCCTGCACAGCCAAATATTTCTAAATACAGTTACATCTCTTTTTTTTTTTACATAGCTCCAAATCTCTCTTCTATACACATTTCTCCTCTCTACCCTGCTACATTCCTTCACACACTGCTAGGATCATCACTCTTTACTCACTCTCTCATTCATTCACTCTCCTCTACACACACATCTCTCCCCTACATCTCTTTTCTATATAGCTACACAAGCTCTTTCTTCTACAAAGCTTCTCATCTTCTACCCAGATCTCTCTGCACATATCTCCTGCTCTCTGAGCAGCCTACAGAAAAACAAAGAATCCTTCTGGGATCCTGATAGCTGTGACCATTGTAGGTTCCAGGTAAAATGTGTTTCTGGGCATTGGAAGCTGATACTTAGGCATGGGGATGGGCCAGGAGGGAGTGACTGAAGGGTCCACAGGCAGGAGGAAAGCAAGGTGTTCAACCAACATCTGCTTAGTCCCTGGAAACGGGGGCAGAGAGTGAGGAGAGACCACAGCAGGTAGTCTGCAGAGCTGGGGATGAGATGCAGGAACTGGCTTTATAGGAGCAAGGAGAGTGGAGATCTGGAGCTGGTCTACCTGCTTTGCTGGCTTACTTGCCTCTCTGGCATGCTTGGCTGATGAGTTTCTGGGGAATGCTGTTGGAGTTGGGAGCTGAGAAAACAGGATGCATGGGGAAGAATTTTGGAGGAGAAAATCTGTGTGGTGCACGGCAGATGGGCGAAGATAAGAGGGGATGCTGCAGCCTGTGGTCAGCTGCAGAGCTTGGGGGTGAGGCTCGGGGTTGGATTTGGAAGAGTGGAGGGATAGATGAAGATCTGCAGTTAGGCCACCTGCATTCCTGGCTGGAGTGGTCTGTGGGTTCCCAGTGAACTGCTTCTTCCTGACTGTGATTTATGTGGGAGGGTCCAGCTCACTGTGATTGGTTTCAACCCCTGAGCTGGTGGTCCTAGGTGCTGTAAGAAAGCTGGCTGAGCAAGTCATGGAGAGCAAGCCAGTTAACAGATTTCCTCCATGACTTCTGCATTAATTACTACCATGCTTGAATTTCTATTCAGACTTTCTTCAGTGATGGCCTGTGATGTGGAACTGTACACTAATATAACCCCTTTCCTCCCCAGATTGTTTTTGGTCATGGTGCTTTATCACAGTAGAAACCCTAACTAAGAAATGTACCTTGCTAGAGAATTCATTATAGATGGGAATTTGGTCCTGGGAGGAATCAGACCTAGTGTCTTGCTTCTTTAATCATAGTAGCATACCTTCCCACATCCTTCACTGTATGGCCTCCCTACAAGCCAAGACACAGTGCTAGGGCCAGATAGATAATGAGTTTCAATTTTTTTTTTTTTAGTTGTTTGTTTAATATAACCATGATCTAGTTCCCAGGCCCTGATGAGAGGACAATTCTAATCACACTCCAATATCTTCCCTTTCCCTGCCCTCCCTCCCCAACAGCCTTAATGGCCTCAGGGTCAAGCACCAGAGGATTATGAGCCAGCTCTATGCCCAAAGTATTCAAATTAGCCAATTAGTTGGGAAGGCAGAATCCTGGAAATCCACACTCCTTTGACACAGATAAACTGCCTCCTACTGTTTCAGCTTGCTGTTTCCTTCCCTACCTCAGAGTCATTTGCTACAGAACCCTCTGTGACAACCTTGGCCTTCTCTCCTTTATACCCACATGTAAGGAACTCTTCCATCTATCCAAGCGTTGATGTGCTTTGTCCCACCTTCCTAAGGACCCTTAAGTCATGTATAGCCACAGAGAGGACTGTGATGACTAAGGAAGGAGGAGATGCTCTCGTGGATCTTTGCATCAGTAGGGCTTTGGAATAAGCTACTCAAACCTCTTCTGTGCTAAGTTCTTTGGGAAGCCAGTCTAACTAGCCCCAAAGTGTCTGTCCCCAATTTTTTCAGCATGTTATTATATTAAAGTATTTGCTCCAAAGTTATTTGTTGGTTGTTTATTCTCAGACGAAAGACAAATGGTCACAGAATTTTTTGGTTGAAGATGATTTTGATGCTGAGGCAGACAACATATCTTTTTATCAACCCTACACAAAAGAACTACAGGCAACTAAGGAATGTTGAAAATGAAAGAAATAGTCCTCCCCAGGGAAGAGCATACCAATTGGTTAACCAATACCAAAAACATATACAGACAAGTAACATTATACAGACTGAGCAAGTTGTATTTAAGACTATATATGTATATAAATATACATATATGTTATAGCAACAAATAATGAAAAAACAATTATTTAGGGAGGGCCCAGTGCCATGAGGCCTGGGTGCATGGAGGATAACTACAGCTCTGCCTCAGGACTCTCACGCAGGGCAGGCAGAGATCAATTACCAGTAACTTGGTGCCTGTGGCTTACCATTATGGCAATCAAGTATATAGTAGAGAAATGGAAGAGAGTGAGAGTCAGAAAGGTTCATGTGTATGGACTACCAAGAGTCTGGGGAAATTGCTACATTTGGCGTAGGATATCTGAGGGAAAAAAAATCTACATACACTATGTCTGTTAACTTTATTCCGCTAAGACAAAATTTTATCAATTCAGCTACAGCTCCATCAGGTATTCAGGGCAGGAATAAATCTAGATGCACCAAGCTCCTTGTCTGTCTACTTTATTTCTCTGGGATGAAATCCTGTCTACATAACTTCAGTTCTGTCCTGACACTCAGTTCTTCTTTGTCCTCTCTTTTACTGTCCTCTCAAAGTCCTGCTAACAACTAAGCTCTTATGCTTCCTGCCTCATCTTTGTCCTTTTTCTTCTCCCTCCATCTCTACTTGCTCTCTACTCCTGGCTCAAGAGTTCTGCCTTACCATCTACATTACCTCTGTGTTCTTCTCTTTTCCCTGGTCATGCCATTTTGTCTCTACAGAAAATGCCTAGTCTTTCTTCCCCTCAACATGCAGTTCTCTGCCTCCTCAGGAACCCTACCTTTCACCTTGATATGTAAAAACCTTTTGTTCTCAGTCAATTGCTCTGGGGAGCCACTAGGCCTCAAGGCTAGAGGATGGTCTGAGCTTCATTTGCACCGGAAACAAAGCTATGGTCTCCAGACAGCTGGTCTCCTAGGCTCAGTGAGGGAGTTAGTTACCTAGAAGTTCAGCAGGTCTGAGGAGCTGAACTGTTTGCCAAATGTTCTGGGAATATTGGGGAACATAAGAATTTCATAGCAGAAGACAGCTGAAATATTAAAAGCTGGATAACACCAAATATTCATAGTAAATGGCTTGCCTTTTGACAGACCCTTGTCTGGTCAAAGTATAGCTTTAATACAAAGCTGAATCTCTATAATATATTCTTGTGACTTGCCACACATGTGCTGGAGAAAGAGGCAGATCTGAAGAGGCCAGAGCAATGAGAAACAGGCTGAAGTGGGTGGCCTTGTTGTCACCCAGGGCCATAGTGATGTCTGGGCTTGGGCTGCTGCCAAAGGCCATGTCTGGGTCCATGGCCATGCCACAGTCTAGGTCTGTACTGATGTCCATGGCTTCTATTACCACTGAAGACGGTGAGGATAAGGCTGCACAGGGTTGGCTCCACCCCTCACTGGCTGCAGCACTAAAGAGAGCTGGTCTTTCCCTCCACCCACTACAGCATTCAGGAGAGCAGGCCCTGAACCTCACCTGGGCAGCACTGGTGGGGGTGTGGTGAGCCTGCCCTGAAGGCATGAGAGTGGGAGAGTTGGTCCCATTATCTGTTTGTCCACGGTAGTGTGGCTGAGCGAGAGATGCCCCCCTTACCCTTTGCCACCTACTGCAAGCAGAAAAGTTGGTCCTGGGGTCACAAGAGTAGGAGAGCTGATCTTGCCCCTTACCAGCTTCAGCACTCAGGAGAGCAGCCCTGTACCTTGCCTGGACAGCACAATAGAGCTGACCCTGTTGCTATGGGATGGTTTTTCTGTAGGTTGTAAGTATGTGTTGCTACCATTGGTTAATAAAGAAGCTACTGTGGCCTGTGGCAAGACAGATTATAGTCAGACGAGAAATCCAAGCAAAGATACAGGGAAAAGAAAGGCAGGGTTGGGGGAGATGCTGCAAGCTGCCAAGTTGAGCAAGATGTAATAGAACACAAGTAAAGCCACAAGACACATGGCGATACATAGATTAATAGAAATGGGTTAATTTAAGATGTAAGAGCTAGCTAGTAGTAGCCTGGGCCATAGCCCAGTTTGTAATTAATATCAAGCCTCTGACTGGTTATTCAAGAACAGTCAGTCGGGAGAGATTTGTCCGTTTACACCCTGTTGACAGGGGCACAGGTGATCTGGCCCCACCCCTCATCTGCCTTATGGTGGAGTGGGCAAGAAAGAGATGCCCTCTACCACCCCCAACCCCCATCCCCTTGAAGCCTGTGGCTTGTGGGAAAGCTGGCCCTAAGGTCATAAGAGTAGGAGAGGAGTACTGCCTCTCACCAGCTGCCCCACTAGGGAGAACAGGCCCTGCACCTCTCCCAGACAACATAGTAGAGCTGACCTTGTTGACTAGGGTGCAGGTGAGCTGGCCCTGAGGGTGTGAGAGTAGGAGAACTATTCCTGCTCCTTACTACCTGCTGCAGTGGATGAGCCAACCAGGGCAATGTTGGAGAGCTCACCCTGTTAGTGTCAGTGAGGAATGGCAGACTGACCAGCCCAGTTACCACTCAGGCCCAGAACCAGGGATATGAATTGGCCCACCCCAACATCCACATCATCTATGAACTGCTGAAGATGCAAAGGGGCCAGACCTGCAGATCCAAAGCTGCAGGATCTCCATGACTCAGGCAACAATAGGATATCCAAGAGAAGTCCCAGTATCAATAGCGTAGCAGAAGCCAGAGGCCTCAAACCAGAATAATGTCTCATTGTAGTGAACACTTACAAGTAAAGATGTATGGAATAAAGAGTGTGCTGTGTGACTCCCTTTGTCACATAGCTTCCACACTGAGACTGTGTGTGTGTGTGTGTGTGTGTGTGTGTGTGTGTGTGTGTGTGTAGTTTGGTTGTTTTTGCTTTTGTTTTTTTGTTTTTCTTTTAAATTTTGTTTTGTTTTGTGAGGAAGGTTGCAAGGGCAGAGGGCAGATATGAAGGGATGGGGAGATGGATGGGATTGGGATGCATGTGAAGCTCACAGAGAATCAATTCAAAAATAAAAAAAAATGTGAATATTGTCAAGAAAGATACTACTAGACTTTACAATATGTGCACACACAAAATATAGAACAATTTTGTAAGTCAAAGTCCAGTTGAAATGTACTACTTGTTGCAAGATAAATAAGCCATATTAGAAATGCATTTTAAAAATTATTGAGCATAAAAAAATTAACTTCCAAATAATATATTTAGGAATGTAAATTATGTACATATATACATATGTGTATAGCAACAATTAATGAGAAAGGGGACCCTAAACTTCAAAGAGAGCAAGGAGGGGTATATGGGAGGCTTTGTAGAGGGGAAAGGGAATAAATAATGTCATCATATTATAATCTTAAAACTACAAGAAAAATTCTAATATACAGACACACACACACACACACACACACATATATATATATATATATATATATATATATATATTCACTGCTGCTAGGATTTTATTATATCCTAGTACTGCTGTCCAGGGGTCTTAAGTTAAGTTTGCTGTCTCTGCTGCTGAAAGAATTAATAGGAAGGAAGTAAATCACAGTCACTGTAAGCAGATGTTCTATTGAAAGTGTAGGAGCCCCCAACATACACAACACACAGAGTCAAACTTTCCACAAGTGAAAAGGGAATATGGAAACTGAAATCCATTTCTTCCTGGAGGGCTGGGGCTTTAAGGGTTTTAGGTGGCCTGGGAAAGGTCCCCCTCCCCTCCTTTTGGATTGGTCAGCTCTTAAAAAGTAGACTTGCTCACAGCCCATGCAAGCTTAGATACAGGACCAGAGCCTGCCTAGGACATATCTGGGCAGGTCAGCCAGAAGGGAGCTCTTGGTAGGTGTGAAGGAGAAGAAGCACACCAAGTCTTATCTGGCTTAAAAAGAAGCCAGAAGTATGCCATCTTGTTGTTTGTTTATGGCCTTTTCCCTTTCCTATCTGCCTGTCAGAGTCCTATCTGACTCCCATATTCTCTCATTAGGAAACTTCAAAATGAGAGGTCCATGAAATTATAACAACCAATCACATCTCTTCTCAAATACAAGTAAAACTAACACTTTTCTCCTTATAAAATTTGAAACTGAGATGTAGACTTCCAGGGGGACAATCAGCATTTATTCTCATGACTGGTGAGTTAGAGGTACTTTGGATAATTAAAAATCTTCCTCATCCATCTGTCTTCCAGAAAGCTGACTGTTACAGCAACAAGGTACTCATTGAGAGAGTAGCCTTTAGTGCTTCCAGATTTTCTTTGGTAAACTCTTACATCCAAAAATTAGTAGTGTGACGTACTTTAGTGAAGAGGAATGCATTGTTTACTCCGAGAGTCTGTCTGGAAGATAGTCTTATTCTCTACACTCAGAAGTTTGCTCGTTACCCTGCTCACTGGTACAGGAGAAGTCAAAAGCAGGCCATGTGGGTCATGAGGTACCTCTCAGAAGTGTATCTTGCCTTCCACCTCTAATAGTTGACTTGGATGGTCTCAACTGCTTCAGTCTAGCTTTCTAAAGTCAAGTAACAGTAGGAGATACAGATGAGACTTAGTGAGTGTTAGATACTGAAGCTCATCCAAATGAACACTGGACTTAACCTCTGTAAATCTCTGTTTTTCCCATCAGAAAAAAATTCATCTGCACAACCACAACCATTTGCATTTATATGGACTTCTGAGAATTCACTCAATTAAGTTATCAAATAGTGTCTGAGAGAACATGGTCTATGGAGAATTTAAGCCCTCCAGTCCCTTTACTAGTTGGCCAAGTGCTAGAGATTTTTTTTATGTTGGGAAGACAGATGGGAAAAAAGGTTGTGGCAATGTTATATTTTTGAATAGTTATAGCCTTGAGAATTTCCATATTAAAGGGCAACACTGTCACATAGGAAGATTGTGACCATAGATGGGCTTATGGAATTTCCCTGTGACAGAGAAATGACGTTCTGAAAAGAATGTGACCCAACATTGCCTGGTCATCCTAAAATCTGCTTTTGGGATGGTGAATATGGAAAGACCTTTTTCTTATTCATGTTTATTTGTTTGCACAAACCTTAAAGTTTTACTACTCCTGGGCTATCAATCATCAAAAATTTGTAACAACTCTTTTATGCCTGGCATGAACCCTTGAGAACTCAGGGAATTCTACTTCACCAACTTCATCTCCACTTGAAATTTGACATAATGAACAACAAAGACTGTTGTCTAAAAAGGTTGGTGATTTAGATATAAGAAATTATAAACAACCTGTTTTTCACACATAAGTTCAGATCTGTACCTTTCCAATGAATATGCATGATTGCCTAGGAACTGACTAGCATCATGTTTTCTATATAAAAACCAAAATTCTCTGGATTTCACCAGTGAAACAAAACTTTTGTCTATGAGAAAATTTTACAAAAAAACCTATTTAGAAGACACTAAAGCACTCAAAGAACAAGAACAGAGTAGGGGCTCTTCTGAGAGTATTGTGTGCAAATTCTTAAAGTCAAGTCTCTACAATATTAGAACAGAGAACTACCAACATTCTGAGTAAAAGCTGTATTCATAGTTATCCATGTGTATCCAGCCTCCAGAAAAGGTGTGTATACTCATATGGATATTTTAAATAATTACATGTTGAAAAGAGGTAACATTTTAAAATGTATTTAGATTAACTGAAGATTTTGCATGAGCTAGAATTTATATTTTAATTCTGTTCTCTAACAAGTGTTACTGGAGATTTGTTGACTTGTCATAGGGAGTAAAAAATATCAACGTCATTGGTTTGAGAATTCAGATTCTATTACTTTGTACACCTTAGCCTTGACAGAATGGCATTAATTCAAATAAAGAAAGCAAGGCTCTGTTTGATTAGAAAATGTAAGAAAGGAGATGGAGGATAGACTTTTGGTAGGCTGCTGCTGTCAGAGACCCAGTAAGCATCTCTGTAGAACATAGAAAATAAAAGTTCCCTCCCAGCATCCATTTCTCTGTAAAATGATGTTTGCCCCATTTCCTATCAAGTTTCAGTGTATGATGATTTTGATAGAAGTATAAGAATTGGGCATTTTATGTATAAAGACCCAGACATTAAGCCTTAGGGTGTAGATGTTTGTATTTTGTCTTGTCTTCTTAAGTGTGCGTGAGCCCAAATCATCCCTGATTCACTTCAGACATTCATTGGAATCCTCAGTTATAACAGGATATTGCTTGGATTCTTTTGAGCTAAAACAGAAGAGCTCAATGAAAAATCAAAATTTGTTTCTGTGGTATGTTGTGGACTTTAATTTCCTTTTGATTCTGTTTTAGGAAGTTAGTAAAACCTTAGTTTTATTTTTTTTAAAGCATGTTTTGCTTTCTTCAGTGGCAAACTCTAACTGGAATAGAAGTGAAAAATGAAAGTTGAATATTTATCCTTGAACATTTAACAGATATTCCTATAACGATGACCTTAAGCAACTAAAAAACAAACTGGTTAGATTCAGGGGGCGACAAGGAGGGACACAAATGCCATGTGCAGGCTCCTGTAGCTTCAGTGTTTTAAAAGGCTATCCTCATATACTCATGCATCATCAGTACAAGTGCTTGAGAGGGATAAACCTTACATTAAAATTTCAGTTCCAACTGTTGGCTCCACTTTTACCCGAGCACAAGAGAAGCTTCTATGGATCACAACTAAAGGATTGAATTTGGCATCCATTCAGTATTGCTGTCCTTTAATATAGAGTACCTGCTCTACAAAATCAGAAATAATTTAGTTCCATTAAGCTGGTGATAACATTTCCATCTATCTTAGAGTTGAGAGAAAACTGAGAACTGATTCTAGCATCAACTACCAAGTCTAGGTTGCTTTTTATGAGCCTCTCACCTTAGACATCCACACCATTGCCTGTTTATTTACCACTAGGTCTCTTTAACTTGGCTCAAGCGTCCACTCTACATTTCCAGGCATCCAGCACCAGTGGCAAGCAGCAGAGCCACTCTTAGTC
Source organism: Peromyscus attwateri (assembly GCA_902168425.1). Classification (NCBI taxonomy): domain Eukaryota; kingdom Metazoa; phylum Chordata; class Mammalia; order Rodentia; family Cricetidae; genus Peromyscus; species Peromyscus attwateri. The sequence goes on along the minus strand of CABHPP010120848.1, from coordinate 1,680 downwards.
CCTCTCCTCAAAACCTCACTTCCCACAAATCCCAAACTAATTTTAACTTTTCCTCAGCCCACTCACTCACACATCCTCACATCACATATACCCACACACAGCCTTTCCGTCAAGTGATTCATTCAGAGAAACAGTCATTGAGAATCCTCGAAGGACCACACTGCAGGACTCATTCTATTTGCAACTTCTGTGCCAGCTCAGAGCAGCAGCTGCTGGCCTTGACATTAACACCAGACTTGGTGGTTTCTTCCAGATGTTCTGAGGAACACAGAGTATCAGCAACTGTCTCCTTACAGTGTTTTGTGTCAATATGCAAGGTTTTGTATGTGTGTCCCGGCTATTTAGCTATTTCCTAAGTCATCTCAAGTACCTTGTTAGTGCCACCATTGCCAACTGGTGTCACAGTGGAAATTACAGTGCTGTATGCCTCTTCTAGGGAATGGATCTATTTAAGACATAATTGATCCTAGTGTCTTGCTGTATTATGGCTCTTCCCAAATTTTCCAGAAAAATTCCACTGACAGCAGATGAGAAAGGATATATGACCTTCAAGGTTTTGACACATAACATAAAGTTGTGCAAATTTAGGGAACTTTGCAAGCACACATTTCTTTGATGTCTCATAGTTTAACTAAAAAAAATCTATGTGATATTTGAAATACATTGAATAACACATCTGTATTTTTCTTGATGAAGAATGCTTCTTTCCCCACCTTAACCTTTCAAACTCTTAGTAATAATAATACCATTGCTAATATAGGGATTCAGGTTCATTTTTTTTTTAATTTTGCCTGCCTAAGAAACATTTGTGTATCACTTCAAAGATTAAGATAAAGTTGAAGAAAGAGGAAGAGGAAACATCTATGCTACTCACACAAGATCATTCTCTCTCTCTCTCTCTCTCTCTCTCTCTCTCTCTCTCTCTCTCTCTCTTCCTACCTTTCTTTCTTGTCTTCCTTTCTTTTCTATTCTTTTTCTTTTTTGTCACTGTGGATTAAACCTAGGGTTTCAGCAAGCACTCTAACACCAATCTAAACTCTAACCCTATTTGTGCTTTTTCTTTTAAAACAAGGTCTTACTGAGTTGCCTAGGTAGGCTATGACTGCTGTGGATATCGCTCTGTATGCTGTGAATGTGTTGCTCTGATTGGTTAATAAATAAAGTGCTGATTGGCCAGTAGCCAGGCAGGAAGTATAGGCAGGACAAAGAGAGAGGAGAATTCTGGAAACAGGAAGGCAGAGTCAGGAGTCACCAGTCAGACATGGAGTAAGCAAGATGCAAAGATACTGGTAAGCCATGAGCCATGTGGCAAGGTATAGATTTATAGAAATGGGTTAATTTAAGATGTAAGATCTAGATAGCAAGAAGCCTGAGCCATTAGGCCATACAGTTTTAATTAATATAAGCCTTTGTGTGTTTATTTGGGTCTGAATGGCTGCGGGCCCCAGGCAGGACTGGGGAAAACTCCAGCTACACTTGACCTTTCAATCTTCCTACCTCAGTCTCCTGAATAGCTGGGATTACAGTACTGGGCTATTTTACCAAGTTATTACTGTGTATCAAGAGTTACGGAAAACCTTTGGCAAGCAATACCTCATTCTTAAAACATCACCAGTTAGTATCAATAGCATCCTCATTTTATAGATGAACTGCATGAGGTACAAGGATATAAAACAATTT
>CABHPP010120843.1:22955-39998 GCA_902168425.1 Peromyscus attwateri | reverse complement strand
CTCAAAAAATGAGAGAGAGAGAGAGAGAGAGAGAGAGAGAGAGAGAGAGAGAGAGAAAACGTGGAATGAAGTTATCAGAAGAAAGTCACACCCAAGTTAAGTATTCTCAAGGCTGATTAGCTGATTTGATGTGTAATTGTGGAGAATTGGAAGTCCTAGGTCAATAACCAGATTATCTTGGGGTATCTTTAACTCTGTTAAAACCATTCATGTCCACCTTTGTGTCTGACTTAATCCTGTGACTAGCACATGAGATCTTCCGGGATGTATTAACTTAAGAGACCACTAGCTTATACTGTCCAAAAAGCTAAGAATGGAATCAGGCAGCAGCTGAAACCTGTAGCAAAGACAGCCTCATCCAGTGTTGCCACCGGTGTATTTGAACTGTGACAAGTTCGTCAAACTGTTGCTATGTTGAAACATTATGTTTGAGGTAACCTCAGTCTGTGTTCCTGGGACATGATCACTCATAGTTGACTCGAGAATAAAGTGTCTCTTATGTCCTTTGAGGTGAAAGCTGTTTTATGTCCACAAACTAGTGTGTTTCCCAATTTGTTGTTTCTGTTTTTGAGACAGTATTTGCCTGGATAACCTTGAACTCTTCCTGCCACCCACAGCTTCCCAATGGTGCATTTGTTATTTATTTATTTACTTATTTAGTCTTGAGACAGGGGTTTGACCACATATCCTTGGGTAACCTGGAACTCATTATGAAGACCAGGCTGGCCTGGAATTAAGGAGAGATTCTGCCTGTGTTTGCCTTCTGCCTGCTAGAATTAAAGGCATGTACCACCATGCATGGCAGGTGCACTTGTTTTTAATGTCACCAAAATTAAGACAGAAAACCAACACACACACACATTCACACACACCAAACCAACTCCCCCCAAACCAAATAATCCAAAGCAAACACCACTGCCCCATCAAACAACAGCATCAAGAAAACATCAAAAAGACCAAAGAGAGTAGATTTATATTCATGAAGTTAAGAGGCTGGCACCGCGACAGCGCTTGTAATCCCAGAGCCCTGGATGCGAGGACAAGAGAATAAAGAATTTGAAGCTAGTCTGGACTACATAGCAAGATCCTGTCTCAAAAATCCAAGGACTGGGGATATAATTGAGAAGTAATTGCTAAGTACCCACAGGCCATGGTTCAATTCCACCACCAGAGAGAAAGGGGGAGGAGGGGTTAAACAAGTTTCCCAGGTAAGTCAAGGTCTGAGCCACTGGTTTGGAAATAGCTGGTAATTAAGGTGTCAGCAATTAAGAGGTGAAACCATGTCCTTCTCTACTTCTTGTCCTTCCTTCCTCCAGAAGCATTCTCTCCTGAGGGACTTCACCAAAACAAAGATGCTTCACCCTGAGCTTGTCTTGTGAAGGGCAAAGAGAAAGTCAGAACGCTCTAGGCAAAAGACAGCAGGTCCAAGCCCCTTCCCACAGCACCAAGGCTGCGCCGTGGGAGGAGGGAGGAGGTGGGATCTATGGGTGGTATGTGGAGTGAGTCTGTGAGGGGCGCCCATGTGAGACCAAGTAGCCTTTGCCATAACCGTATGGCACCTCAATGCTCACCATACTCAGTGTGTTCTCATGGCAGAGTGTAAAACACTCCGAGCTTTTTAGGGTGAAGGACAGATACAGTGAAAAAATATATTTGTGAAGACTAGGGGCCGGGTCCAAGGAAAGTATGAAATTGAAACATGGGGCTGTTTTATTTTGGACAGAAGAATATATCATCCTTACATGCTGTTTCTGGTTAGCTTAAGGGAGCTGAAAGAGAAATAAGAAATAAGATTCATGGGCCGGGCGGTGGTGGCGCACGCCTTTAATCCCAGCACTTGGGAGGCAAAGGCAGGTGGAGCTCTGTGAGTTCGAGGCCAGCCTGGTCTCCATAAGCGAGTTCCAGGAAAGGTGCAAAGCTACACAGAGAAACACTGTTTCGAAAAAAAACCAAAAAAAAAAAAATTCATATTTTACCTTATTTTATTCCTCCTATACTTTGTTGCTTTCTTTATGTGGATGTTAGCTTTGCAGCTGTCTTGTTTATTAACTAGTGCTTGAGAAACACTGTGTCCTGTGACTGAGGCATGCTGCCTCCTGAAGAGACTGGGAATTAGGTTCTCCAGGTGGTCAAGAGCAGGAGGTCTGGTCCTTATAGCGGTAAAGGATTTCTAGCCCTCTACTTTGCACATGATTGCACTGAGTCAGCGCACATGTGCCCTGGTACGTGCTTAAGGTCAGAAGACAACTTCTAAGAGTTGGGTCTCTCCTTCCACCCTGTGGATCCCAGGGACTGAACTCAGAATGTCAGTCTTGGCAGTAGGTGCTTTGGCCTGCTCAGCCATCTTATTGGCCCCCAGACCCTTTGTTTACTGCCTTTCACTAACTGAAGCTCGGGGAAAGAATGTGGTAGCTGAGTGGCTTGAGCGGTTTTATTCTGAAAAATTTCTAACTGATAGAGAAATATCAAAAAATAGTTTCATTTCATTCTCTCCTATTCCAAGCTATGGAATTTAACATGATTACCAGCCTTGCTGTGAAGTTATTTTGCTATATGATTGAAGTTTACAATGAGTTGACCTCAGGGGAGAGAGCTAAGCCTGTAGTCAGTTGAGTCTTGTGGAACAGAGCTTTTTTGGTCTGAGGACATGACTGTGGACAGCAGCTGTACCTTGTGTCCATAAGTTAAAGTCCCCAAGGCCTGCCTTTGGGCCTGGCCAACCTCTGCTACACATGCTGATGCCTGCAGTGAGGTTCCTCATGTGTATCTGTTGTTAGTGCTGGTTATCTGGTTGAATTGAGTGGTAAACTGTATCTACCAACTGTTGGCATCACTTATCTCTCTTCTATATACAGTTTCACACATAGTACACACGTGTATCTGATAAACACAGATTTACACACTAATGCCTTACAAAGTCTTTTCACAGTATGTTGTACACATTCCTCTAACCATTTCTACTGGAGAAAGAAGCTCTTTTAAGAATGTAAACATTGATTTCAGGAGGTTCACCATTCAGAGACAATGATTACCATATAGTTCTTTTAAAAAGTCCCCGTCTTGTTCCCGAATGCCCATCATAGCACTTCCCCCTTCTGTTCCAGGATCTAGTCCAGAATCTCACCGTGCCTTTTGTTCTGATGTCTTCTCATTTTCGTGAACCAGAAACAGCTGCTCTACCCTTGTCTTTCACACCACCTACACTTTTGAATGTTACAAAGGGATGTTCATAATATTTTATATATTAATTTTCCAGTTTCAAATGTGTATTATTTAGTTTTGTGTTGCTACAGTGAAATGCCCCAAACAGGCTACTTATGAAGCAAAGAGAGGCATATTTTTGTTGATGGTTTTTGGATTTAATCTGAGGTTGGGCATAAGAGAGCATGCTCACACATCAAGTTAGGAAACAGAGAGAACTGCAGGGTTCTTCACTCATCCTCAGTGGCCTGTCCATAGGACCTAAGACCCTCGAGTTAGGCCCCACCTCCTAGAGGTCCACACTACTCAGCAACAGCACCACCTGAGGACCAAGCCTTTAGCACATGGATCTCTGGGGAACGTTACTTATATTTAAACCATGGCTTGATGGTTACTGGTGATTATAAGTTCACATGTATTTTGCACACTTGTCTCAGAGGTGGTAATTCTTGCTTAGTGCACCCTGTCAGGAGACCATGATGTGGATTTGTCTTTTCTTTTGACTGTAACACTAAATGTTTGTTTAAGGTAGCATCTTTCAGCTATTCTATATGCTTTCCCCTTTTATCATCAACAAGTACTCTGTGCAGTGAGACTTTGTACTATGCTTTGGATGCCGCTTGAGTGTATCCACCAAAGTTTCCTGTGTTAGAAGGCTGCACCCAGTGTGATGATGCTGAGGAGTGGAGAAATCTTTAAGAGACGGGGCCTGTTGGGAAGCAATTGGTCAGGGCCATCCTCAGAAGGGATTGCTTTTGGCTTCCTGCAGTGATTCACTCCACAAGAACTGAGTGAACTTGGCTCCTCCCCAGCACCTGGCTTCTCGTCTCATCATGTGATCTTTACTTTTAGCATACACTCCCATCATGATGTCGTCTGTCATGTTACACAGTAGCAAAAAGTCCTTAATCAGAAAGAAATTCCCAATCTTAGACTTTTGGTCTCCCAAATTGTCAGGTAAAGCCTCTTTCTGGAAAGTTCCCTGCCTCAGGTCCTTGTTATAGCAACACAAACCTGACGTCCTGAAAATATACTCTCCAATCACCTTCCTTAGCTGCTTTGGCATCTTAGATGTTTCTGCTCTGAACTCGATACCATGTGGTTCACCTCCCAGGTTTCATGCAGTCTTCACAGAATTCTGCTTGCGACAGTCTGTCAAACAAGGCTCTCAGCCTTTGAGTTAGTTCAGACAACCAGACAGACCACTGGACTTCAACAGGGGTTGTAGCTGGTCCAAGGTACCAAACTGGGTATGTCCACTTTCCTTTGAGTGAGTTTCGACTTTTAAAGATTCAAACTTCCTCCAGAAAATGCTAACTTTTGATTTTAATCATAATGTCTATAGGCTTTAAATATGGATTTAAATACTTTAAATACTGGTGGCTGGTGGGTATGCGAAAACAGTCCTTTAAATTCAGAAACTTGATACATTCCAGTGTATTGATTGGAATCTGTGTGAGTAACAGGGACAGTTGCTCGCTTGGGCCAGCACAGCTCAGTACCTGAAGAGGAGTCAGGAAGAGCTCCAGTTGGCTTTGAAATGAAAGGGTCAGGTAGCTGACTCCATGAGACAGCCCAAGACATCCACAATCCACCCAGGCTGAGGAACAATCAGGCCTGCTGTGTGTCATTCTATGAGGGGTGGGGGAGAACTTGAACTTCTCATGGATTGTGATGTGTACCCATTTCCTGTCTCTCCCCAGACCCCCTCAGTCTCTGCCACCTGTGATGTCTATACCCTGAACTAATAGCACAAACAGTAAATCTAACTCCACTCTGGGGCCAGGGTCATCTTGTTCTGCCCTTTTGGTGTCAGGACAGTAGAGGGGTGACTCCAAACCCACTTAAGGCCGAGTATTCCCTAAAGTGTGTCTCATGAGTCACCACCAAGTAGTTCTTAACCTGTCAAGAGCAGATTGCAGGTGCTATTAGAGGCCAGTCCAGATTATGGGTTTCTGGTTTACCTCCTTGTTGGTAGGACTCAAGTATCCACTCACCAAGGTGACTCTTGGGGCAAGTGATGACAGATTGGGCCACTGGTTAGAAGTCACAGCTCTGAGCCAGCAGGCTGACTAACTGTGTGAATTTCAAGTCAAGCTTTTAGTTGTCAAGGTTGGGGGATTCTGTGGCATATTTATTTTGATCCCCTGACTTGGTGGACTTCAAGGTTCTGTCTGGGATCCTGCCAAGATTTTAGGCTAAGTCAGGAACTAAGACCCAAGTGAGAGCCATTCTAGTAATCCTTGAGCAAATGTGAAGCCCCTCCCCCTCTTTTGACCCCAAATGCCACATTGAACTTTTCAAATTTCTATTACAGTAGATTTGTTTTCCAGGTTTCAAGATCAGACAAAATACTGTAAAATATTCTCAGTGGGCATTACGGTTTCTTACACTTCCATTTTCATGAGGAAAGCATAGACCAGCTGACTGCAGGAGTACCCCAACACTGATTCATCATTGTCTTATGACTTATCTCCACATAGAAGCTGAACATCCAGTAAGCCTTACCTGTGACTTTCAAGGCAGAAGTCTTCATTCGCTTCCATTGATTGAGCAGACTCATTTTCCCTGGGCTACTTAAGGTTCAAGGGCCTACGGGGGTGTGCAGCTAAGAGATCTTTGGCAAGAAGGGTTATCCAATACACATGCAGGTCGTTCCTAAAATCAGCAGCCAGGTGCTGAGGAAACCTCATCCCCTATTGCCCTGCAGCTGTGAGAAGCAATGAGAAAATGATTCACGGTGGAGAAGAGGACAAGGAAAGGAAGGAGGTGGGGAGATGGGGTGGCCAGAAGATGAGTCACAGCAATCGACACTTTTGGTGTTACCTACTTCGCAAGCTGAGCTGCATTGCAGGTCCTGTTAGGTATGCTTCCTCTTTTGATCCTGAAACAGCCCCAAGGTTGGGGTGACGTAGGTATGGAAACAAAGAGCCCCCCTCATACATTCCTGATAGAAAAGGGAAGCAGATGAACTATGTTCTTTTTCTGTGGAAATGAGAAGTGAGCCAGGTCCAGACACAGTGGCTTCTCGAGAACCAAGGGCCTCCTAAGGAAGGAAACCCAGAAGGTGAGGAACCATTGTGACACCAAGACTCTCAGGCACAGTGACTCAGCAAGTGAGTGAGGTAGGGCCTAATGTTTGCTTTTTCAATCATGAGCAGAGAGGTGCCAGAGAAACACCCTAGCCTATCCCTCTTGCACCCAAACATTCTCGAGAACTGTCTGTGAGACCTTCGGCTTACATGTGCTTCTCTGGTTGCTAAGCCATTCTAATCCCAAACAGCTTCAGAAGAGCTAGGGAGGAAAATAATGAAACACCACAGGCTCAAGTTCTGTGTTCCTGTAACTGGCCAGGCCGAAATGAAGACATTCTGAAGAGACTGTCTCTTGAAACAGTGGACACCAAAGAAATGGGAATTTTCTCCAGGAATCTCATGCTGGAGAAGGAAAACGCCCCAGACAGATTATACACTTGTTTTCAGGAAAGCTTTAACAGAGTTCTACGTCTTGTCAGACCACCCTCGAAGATGAGACTGAAGAACAAACTAGGATGGGTCAATGGTGGGTGGACCACACCTTGACCAGGACTGTGGAGATATGCATATCCTTGGCCCTCTATTTAACTTTAATCTCTTTTCAGGACCTTAAAGATGAACCAGCGTTGGGGGTGGGGGCTGAAGGGTTGGGGATAGGGAGTGGTGGTCAATGGATCTTTTTGTCCTTCTTGCCTGTGGCCAACCTGAATAAATCTCCCTTTTCTGCTTTCAACTATGCATTTGATTTCCAAGAACAAGGAGCAAGTGCAGTGAACACATTTTTGACAAGAAGATGTGCTGTGGGAATGGAGATTGTATCTGACAGAGTTTATTGAGTCAAAATGATCAAGCTAAGTTTGAAAACACTCTCCCTAGCTCATTGGAGAAGACTCCCAAGATTCAGCAAGTTGCTTGAAAGCATTCTGAATTCTTAACATTCAGTTAGACCAAGCCCTCATTAACTGGCAAGGATGAATGAAAGCTTTGTCCCTTTCTGAATCTTAATTTTTCCTCTCAGGAACAAGAGAGGGTAGAATAAAGGATATCGCAGGCAGCCAACTCTCGTGTACTTAAGAGGCAGGAGCAGCAATCCCAGACTAATTGGCTTTGCTTCTTGGCTAAACATAGAAGCAGCAGTCTCTGTAATGATCACAAATGGCCTTCCCAGGGTTGCAGAAGCTAAGCTATGGACTGGTCCAGGAATCTGTCAGGAACTGGCTGTGTGTTGGGCTTTCTTACACAGTTGCTCAGGACACAGGTTTTGTTTCTCTTCTGCATCCAATCCCACACATGTTGCAGTGAGCTGCTCATATCCCTCAAGGCTCTGTACACCCTCTCTAACCAGCATGGACATGAGTCTGTCTTGAGAGAAGGAGACTGGAGCTGTCAGGCAAGGGCCCCACTGAGGAAGGCCAAGTTCCTGCACTGCTGCCCCTTCTCTGTTGAATAATCATAGTCCCTATCCAGGTCTTTCCCTTCTTCCCTTAGGAACTGGGAAAGGAGCCAGACTTCCTTCTCCACCCTACTGGCACCCTTCCTCTTTTGGTTCTGGCCACACAGGGCTAATGTGAGGTTGGACTAGTTCCTCACCCAGTACTTTTCCAGTAGACACATAATAACACTTTAATTTTGTGTAATGTGATAATTTTATACATGTATGTGATGTATTGTGATCAGATCATGGTAATTGGCTTTTTTATCTCCTCAGTTATTGTGTTGAATGTGACATGTTTGGAAGCTTAAAACTCTTCTACATCTTTTAAAATGCCATACGTACGTATGTATATATATCTCACACATATATGAACATAGACATATATGTTTAAATGCAATTATCCTATTGTGCTGTAGAATATCAGAGCTTATTCCTGGTATTCAACTGTATTTTCACCCACTGTGTAACCCATCTTTACCCTTTGCTGTTCACTCTTTTAGTCCACCTAAGTTCTGAGGGTGTTTCTCAGGTAGACCTGAGCATCTGTGTTTCTAATGCTCCTTACGACGGTGACACTTTTATTGCTGGCCTCTGGACCACTCTGTGCCACAATAATGGTAGTAAGTGCTGGCAAAAAGCAGCAAGCATTTTATTTGTGACAATAAGTATATCCCTGTCTGAGAGGTCTGGCAGGCTTCCTGTAGAGGATTGCTGATTTTGTTGTTTTCTAACTTTTTTTTTTTTTTAAGTTAAAGGTCAGTAGGAGCCTTTGGCTGGGTTGTGGACCAAACATGCAGTTCCGAGGTTGTGGCTGGTACCCTTAAGAAGCACCCCTGGAATCTGTTGAACTGTTCTACAGCACACAATGCAGCCCTGCATGACACGAGATAGCTCGAAAGCCATGCATTGGAATCGGCCATTAATGTCAATCGTGAAGATTGCAGTTGTTTGCAATGGCAGCAATCCTGGTATCTTTTGGAACTGTACTGTGGAAAACAGTTCAGAACAGCCCTGTAAATGTTTTGCCAGCATACCAGTGAAGCAATCTCAATCGCATGGATCCTCAGCCAAGTCTTGTGATTCAGTTTAATCTCCGTACCAATTATTTATGGCTTTGGTGCTTACTTTTAGAGAGCGCTTTGTCCCATCTGATCTGTCTTCCTCTTTGAGACATCCTTCCACTTCTGCTTTGTCTTTATTTTCAGAAATGCTGGGCGTAGAACCCAGTGCCCTGAGCACGCTAAGCATGTTCTCTCCCACTGAACCACACTCCAAGCCCCTGCTGTTTGTGTGCTCTGAGAGAATTCACTCCTCTTCTGCAGAAGCTGAGGAAGCCAGACACCTTCCCTAACTGCTTCCTCTAAGGTCTGACACAAGTGAGCACTTGTCTTTTGGTCAGTCAGAGGTCTTGGTTTTGAATCTGATGTCTAGATAGGTGAAACAAGGTGACGAGGAGAGTCCAAAAATCAGAGTGACACCACATCCATTTGTATCATGGTGGTGTTAGCAGGCTTGCCTGCTGTCCACATCATGGTGGCCATCTGTGCTCCACCGTGCAGAACTGTCAGAGCTGCAGTGTGCTGAGCAGCCACAGTGTGAGGACTGAACTTGGCCATCCCTGGTTGCCTGACCCTTATCTTGTACTCATTTCCTAAACCTGGTGTTACAGGCTTCCCCTGGGTTCTTCATTGCAGTTCAGTAGAACCCTTTCTCTTGGAAGTCAACTAGGCTTAGGTTTAGTTCCCTGTAGGCAAGCACGTTGCTCTGTATTCTGCTTCTTGGCTTTAAGGAAGTTGCAGTCAATCCTGGCTACTTTCTTCACCTTCCCCACTGGTTCAGGAGCTTCTGAAATTTTTGGTAATTTTCAGTAAAATAATACTACAGTCATCACAAATATAAATAGAAGGCAGCTCTGTCCCATTTGCTGTGTGACGTCCAGTGAATGGTTTAGCTCACTATGAGTTCAATAGAATGCTCCACAGTCTAATAGAAATCTTTACAACCCAGACTAATTTGCTGTAGGCTGTTGCATCCTTATCTGCAATAGCTGGAGCACAATAAGTCCCAGAGAGTGCCAGTGAATGGACCAGAGCTCATGTTTTCCACCAGCTGCAGTGTTCTTTCTCTAGTGAAAGAAAGAGAACCCTCCCAGGTAGCTCTTAAGCCTCTTGATCGCCCATCGGATTTGATTTGGAGACAGTACCTGGCACACTGATGCTAAATTGACTCAGTGAGATGCTTTCTGTGATCAGATACTGACATTTTCAGATAGGTGCTTCAGGAATAACTGGGGGTTTAGGCAGTATGACTGAAAAGAGAGAAGTTAAACTGTGCATGCTCACTTTTCACTTCCTTATGTTGAGACTCAGGTTGCATCAGTGGTAGAAAAAAATCCTCTGGCCAAATATCTTTATGATGAACATGAGCATCGCCACTGACTGGAACTTGAGTGAAGATGGAAATTTTCTATTGAACTTACTCATGTAAAAATGAAAAGACATCATCTAGTGTCACAAAGTAACATAGAACTCTTCCTTTGCCTGATGAGGCTCTTAAAGGAAAATTTTAAATATCAAAAAACCTGGCTTAATGAATGCTATAGAAAGTGTTAGGTTGACACAGAGCAAAAGCCACATGGAGTTGTATCTACACACACAGACATGTCTTTATACAAGGCAGGCCTAGCCTGGGACTCCCCTGGGTAGGTATGTAATTTTATCTTGGCCTTTTTCATATGTCCTGTCTGCCTCAGTTTCTTGTAATTTGTCTCCACACTTGAATCCACATGAAAACATAAATGAAAGCTTAGTTGATATTGTCATCATCATCATCATCATCATCATCATCACAAAGCTGCAGAAATCCCAACACAAGCTTGCTTTTCTGAGTGAAGATTTGAGATTTCTATCTGTTACAAACTAGATGAGCAGGGACATCATGTGAGCTCTTGCTTTAAAATTGGACCCCGGGTTCAAGGCAGAGGCAGACCTGAAGGGAGTCAGGATCACAGGAACACAGCAAGCCAGGTTACAACCACCTGGATTTGGCCTTGAGGGATTGAAACTGTGAGAGTCTGGATGTTCTGTATAGTTCTGTCCCCGGCAACTTTATATGTTGTTGTTGGAGTTTCAAATGACTTATGGAAATTGGGAGCCTAGTACTAGGTGTGGGGGGAGCCAGGTGGAGAGACTTCCTTGTTTACAATTTCATTTTACCTTATGGCATTTGCTTCTTGCACACTGTGTGACTGAAAATGCAACTTCAAATGATTCTCAGCCTCCCTACTGTAAACTTCGAAATGCGACAACAGTACTCCTCTCTGTTTTGTGTTTTGTCATTCCTCTGAATTTTCTTTCTTTTCCCATTGTATTCCATCTCTCAAATACAGGTCCTCCAAGGAAAGGATAAGAAAGATAAGACCAGCGATACTGCAGCAGTGGAAGATGACTGGGATCACTGCTGCTGTGTGATTGTGTTTGTGCCGTTGGAGAAGTTCACTAAGTCTCCTGATCAGTACAGATACTACTGTAAAGAAAAAGAATGGATGAATCAAAATCTGCTCCACACAGAAAGAAGTGATTCAGACCACATTCCTGTTTGAAGAACTAAGCATTGTTCCCCAGATCTTATCTCTGAACTCAAGGCGAGGCCCCAGGGAAGAAGCCGGGGAAGAATTGGGGAAATACAATAGCACAGGGCGTTGCCAGTCAAGTGTGTGCTGGCCAAGGCTGTTAGCACTTTCTTTCTTCTTCTTCTTCTTCTTTTTTTTTTTTTTTTAGACAGGGTTTCTCTGTGTAGCTTTGTGGCTTTCCTGGAACTCGTTTTTTGTAGACCAGGCTGGCCTCGAACTCACAGAGATCCGCCTGGCTCTGCCTTCCGAGTGCTGGGATTAAAGGCGTGTGCCACCACCGCCCGGCAGTTAGCACTTTCTTTATCTTTCTGTGCGTCATAGCGTTCACAGGGACTTCTCTCAAATTTTGGAACAATGCAATGAGGCTCAGGGCTGTGTGGCCTCAGGGACACTCGGGTTCCCTGTGCAGGTAGTTTTGTGAACAGCCAGCTCTCCGTCTAGTCATCAAAGGGCACTTCTATCATAAGAGCAGGTGCTGCTGCAGCTCACGAGGCTGTGCATCTGGGCGCAGCTCACTCTAGCCCTCTTGCTAATCCCACTGGTTGAGAAGAAGATCACTACCACAATTCAAAGCCACAATTGAAGCAAGGTTTAATTAAATACTAGCCAGGTAGATAGGCTTTGGTCAGGTCTATCTCCGATTTTCCAGAAAATGGCTGTGAGCCATGCCTTGCAGAGGCTTAAAAAGTCAACTCCATAAGGCCACTGTATTTTCCATCTGGTCCAAATGGGTAAGCATATATCCTGAGATATTTCATGCCTATGTATTTCTCACCTACATCCAATCAGGGGCAAGCGTAAATCAAGAAATATTTCCTGCCCAGGTACCTCCCGCCCACATGTGATCATCTACTGAAGTTGGGTTAAACAAATTCGTTTAGGGATGTGAAAACATGCAGCTTGTTTTTTCTCATAAACAATAGCCTCCAGCATTTCAGGAAGTATTTGTCCTTGGGCAAGGGGATTTACAGGTTAGAGGCATTTATTGTTTCATGGATCTATTAGGCACAGTAATTAAAACTTAAAATGTAAGTTGGGCTCTCACACTCTGCAGAGGCATGATTCTGTGACAGGAGGAGCTTCTTCCCCAAAAGTAAAGGCCCTGTCTGTCCCTCAAGATGGACCTTCACCAGTGACTGTCTGGTGGATTGGGTCACCTTCCTAGTGTTGTTCCAGTGTCAGATACCCTGGAATCATTTGAGGATGGACTTCACCTGACCCTGCTACACTCCACACTCCTCCATTTTCCCTCACTCCTGTGTCCACTTTTCCCAAGAGAGCACCCATTCAGTAGTCATTTGCCTATGACCTCTCTTTCTGACTCCCTTCCTATGTGTGTGATCTAAGACACTACTGCACATAGGTGGGCAGTGGATTACAACCACATTCCCTTATACTCAGTGAAGGGTAGCAGATACAAATGGATCTCCTGAAAACAAGCTGTTTTGTTTTTGTTTTTGTTTTTTTTTTTTAACAAAAGGAAAAAAGAGGCAGGGCGGTGGTGGCTTACGCCTTTAATCCCAGCACTCAGGAGGCAGACCAGGCGGATCTCTGTGAGTTAGAGGCCAGCCTGGTCTACAGAGCAAGATCTAGGACAGGCACCAAAACTACACAGAGAAACCCTGTCTCAAAAAAAAAAAAAAATTAAAAAAAAGGAAGAAAGTAGCTTGGTTCAGCATGGCTAAGTAGATGGTGTTGGTTCAAATTTTGAAAGTCTGACCTGCATATCTAAGGGCAGCACAATTTGGGAAAACTTTTCTGGTGGTAATTAACTCAATCCTCAGTGCACAATAAAGCATACATAAATCTCCTTGAGTAACAAATTAAGCTAAATAAAGATCAGGTGCGACTATGTTGCAACTCTTGGTAAGGTACATGTGACACGTTCCATAAAGATAGGTTCTATTGATTGACTGAGAAAGATAGCTCATGATAAGGGTCTGGAGAGGATGTGATGTGGTCTGGGCCACACTGAGTGCAAAGGTCACCAGGCTATTCATCACATTGGCCCCCAGCCTTTTGTGTAGATAATAGGTTATGCAACCATTCCTTTGAAGGAATAAACCTGTTTGTTTTAACATTCAAGGTTCCCCTAGTGTCTATCTGTGAGCACAAAGACCTCTGTGCCTCCTAAATGTTAGGACTAATGCTTCCCTGAACCCCCGTGTGCCTCATTGTATAGACACACATGGGTGGGAACTTTTGAAGCATGTCTTCCTCTTTGTCTTTCCAACAACCCATCAAAAACCAAGGTTCCAAAAAGGAAATCTGGCTGAAACCCCAGTTAAGCAGTCCTTTTTTCTTTTTTCTTTTTCATTCTGACATCAGATTGGCCGAAGAAGGTCATGTGGTCCCGCCTAGACTAAGAGGTGGGAGTAGCCTCCCAACAGAGTGTGAATGCCAGAGGCCTGCCACACTAGGTGCATACCAGAAAAGGTCAACCCATCACACCCTGTGGTTACTGCCCATGGATGGAGCATTTCAAACACTTGGGCTCAAGAACTAGTCGGGCTTGCCTTAACATGTGGTGAGAGAAGATTTGGTACCCTCTGCAGGATGGATGAAGGAAGGAACTACAGTGTAGAGTCAAGAGAGCTGAGGGTCATCTTGTCTTTCCATATTCATCAAGGTCAAACCACTCCTCACCATCTTGGAAAATTAAAACAACTATGAAGATAATCAACCAGAAATGTAGCAAGCCATGTTTCTCTTAAGTGTGAGATTGTAAGAACTAAAACCCATTTCTACTTTATATAATTGCTCTATATTATTATTGTTACTATTGTTATTTTACCCATGGGAAGAGTCATTTAGTAGCCTTTACATTATTTTTCTTTAAATTTATTTATTTTATATCCCTATTGAAGTTTCCCCTCCCCGCCTCCTTCTGTTCCCTCCCCAACTTCCCCTCTACTCACCCCTATCCATTCCTTCTCTTTTGTTCAGAATAGGGCAGGCCTTCCATGGAGATATATATATATATATATCACATGGCATATCAAATTGCAGTTGAACTAAGTACCTCTCCTGAATTAAGGCTGGGGAAAGCAACCCAGTATGAGGAATTGGTTCCCAAAAGCCAGCCCAAGTGTTAGGGATAGGCCCTGCTCCCACTGTTAGGTGTCCCATAAAAAGACCAAGCTACACAACTATCACATGCATGTAGAAGGCCTAGGTCTGTCCCATGAAGGTTCCCTGATTGTCATTTCCAACTCTGTGAGCTCCTATGAGCCCAGGTTAGTTGATTCTATGGAGTTTTTTTTGTGATGTCCTTGACCCCTCTGGCTCCTACAATCCTTCCTCCCTCTCTTCAGCAGGATTCCTCGAGCTTGGCCTAATGTTTAACTGTGGATCTCTGCATCTGTTTCCTTTAGTTACTGGATGAAGCCCTCTCTGATGACAATAGATTGGGAAGGCACCAATCTATGAGTATAGCAGAATATCATTGGGCATCATTATGTTGACAGTTTTTTCCTCCAGTCATGTTTGGTTCTATCGTAGGTCTCTGGGCCATCCAACCTCTGGGCCCTAGCACTGCAGGCAGTGTTAGGGGTGGGCTCACTCTCATGGTCTGGATCTCAGGCTAGACAGTCATTGATTGGCCACTCCCAGGATCACTGTGCCACCCTTACCCCAGCACATCTCATAGGCTGGACAGACTGTAGGTTGAAAGTTATGTGCCTGGGTTTGTGTCCCAATTCCTCCAGTGGAAGTCTTGCCTGGTCACAGGAGATGGCCAGGTCAGGCTATGTATCTACTATTGTTAAGAGTCTTAGCTGGGGCTATCCTTGTTGATTCCCGAGGGTTTCTCTTGCACCAGGTTTCTACCTGTCTCGAAATGGCCCCCTTTCCAGTCATCTCTTTCAGTATTGTCCCCCTCCACCCACCCACCCCAACCTGATCCCTAGATTCCCATCCCCACACACCTCTATCCCACCCATGAGATCTCTTCTTTTTCCCCTTCCCAGAGAGGTCCACGTATCTTACCTTGAGCCATTCTTGTTACTTTGCCTCTCTTGGTCTCTGGATTGTAGCATGATTATCCTTTACTTTATAGGTAATATCTACTTATATGTGAATACATAACATGTTTGTCTTCCTGGGTCTGGGTTACCTCATTCAGGATGATTTTTTGGGGGGTTTATTGGGGGGGAGGGGGGAGGGGGGGCGACGGGAGGAAGGAGCAGAAAGGAGAGGAGACCAGGATGATTTTTTTCTAGTTCCATCCATTTGCCTTCAAATTTCATGTTATTGTTTTTAACAGCTGAGTAATACTCCATTGTATAAATGTACCGCATTTTCTTTATCCATTCTTTGGTTGAGGGGCATCTAGGTTATTTCCAGGTTCTGGCTATTATGAGTAATGCTGCTATGAACATAGTTGAGCAAGTGCCCTTGTGGCATGATTGAACGTCTTTTGGGTGTATGCCCAGAAGTGGTAGATCAATTCCCAATTTTCTGTGGAACCACCATATTGATTTCCAAAGTGGCCAAATGAGTTTGCACTCCCACAAGCAGTGGAGGAGTGTTCTCCTTGCTCCATATCCTCTCCAACACAAGCTGTCATCAGTGTTTTGATCTTAGCCATTTTGACAGGTGTAAGGTGGAATCTCAGAGTCATTTTGATTTGCGTTTCCCTGATGGCTAAGGATGTTGGATATTTCTTTGTTTCTTGGCCTATGAGATTCTTTTGTTGAGGATTCTCTGTTTAGATCTGTACCCCATTTTTAATTGGATTATCTGGTTTTTTAATGTACAGTTTCTTGAGTTCTTTACATATTCTGGAGATCAGCCCTCTGTCAGATGTGGGGTTGGTGAAGAGCTTTTCTCATTTTGTAGGCTGCTGTTTTGTCTTATTGACAGTGTGCTTCACCTTATAGAAGCTTTTAAGATTCATGAGACCCCAGTTATTAATTGTCAATCTTAGTGTCTGGGCTACTGGTGTTCTATTCAGGAAGTTGTCTCCTGTGCCAATTCATTCAAGGCTATTCCCTACTTTTTCTTCTATCAGGTTCAGTGTATCTGGATTTATGCTGAGGTCTTTTAGCCATTTGGACTTAAGTTTTGTGCAGGGTGATAAACATGGATCTATTTGCATTCTTCTACATACAGACACACAGAGCAGCACCATTTGTTGAAGATGCTTTCTTTTTCCCATTGTATAACTCTGCATTCTTTATAAAACAAACAAACAAACAAACAAACAATGTGTCCATAAGCATGTGGATTTATGTCTGGGTCTTTGATTCAATTCGACCAATCAACCTGTTTGCCAATATCATGCTGTTTTTATTACTTCAGCTCTATAGTAGAGCTTGAAATCAAGGATGGTGGTGCCTCCAGAAGTTCTTTTATTTTACAAGGTTGTTTTAGCTATCCTGTTTTTTTTTTCCCATATGATGTTGAGTATTGTTATTTGAAGGTCTGTAAAAAAATGTGTTGGGATTTTAATGGGGACTGTGTTGAATCGATAGATGGCTTTTGGAAAGATGTCCAAGAGCGTGGGAAACCTTTCCATTTTCTGATATCTTCTTCAATTTCTTTCTTTAAAGACTTGAAGTTCTTGTCATACAGGTCTTTCACTTGCTTGGTTAGAGTTACCCCAAGATATTTTATATTATTTGTGGCTGTTATAGAGGATGTTGTTTCCCCAATTTCTTTCTCAGCCCATTTATTGTTTGTATATGAGGAATATCTATCTATCTATCTATCTATCTATCTATCTATCTATCTATCTATCT
>CABHPP010120843.1:0-22945 GCA_902168425.1 Peromyscus attwateri | reverse complement strand
TCTATCTATCTATCTATCTATCTATCTATCTATCTATCTATCTATCTCTCTATCTATCAATCTATCTATCTAAATTTAATCTTGTATCCAGCTACTTCACTAAAAATGTTTATTAGCTGTAGGAATTCCTTGGTAGAATTTTTGGGGTAACTTATATATACTACCATATCATCTGCAAATAGCAATACTTTGATGTCCCGGCCAGCGGGATCTTCAGCAGAGACCCTAGAACGGGGAATGGCGAATGAAAGGGATAAGAGATACAAAGAATTAACAACAGCAAGACAGTATTCTGATCAAGCTGCAAAATTTTATTTTTCTCAGGTGGGTTTTATAGTAAGCAGACCAGGAAACTTTCTTTGGGAAAAGATCAGGGGACTGTTGAGTTGCCAAGCAACCCAACCAAGCAACCTAACCACAAAACATTGTTACAAATGGTCACTGTAGCAGAAAGATAAGGAAATGTTAAGTTATTTTCTATAACTCAAAACTTGTCCAGGCATGTCAAAAGTTTCTGGTTAGTGGCTCAATAGTGGACAACAGAAACTTAACTCAGGCAGGCAATATGGTATGGCTCTTACAATTGTCCTCGGCACTTTGACTTCTTTTTCAATTTGTGTCCTCTTGATCTCCTGTAGTTGTTTTATTTTTCTAGCTAGAACTTCAATAGTATATTGGATAGATATGGAGAGAGTAGACAGCCTTGTCTTTTTCCTGATTTCAGTGGAATTGCTTTCTTTGAGTTTCTCTCCATTTAATTTGATGTTGGTTGTTGGCTTTCTGTATATTGGTTTTATTATGTTTAGGTATGTTCCCTGTATCCATGATCTCCAAGAATTTTATGATAAATGGGTGTTTGATTTTGTCAAAGGCTTTTTCAGTGTCTAATGAGATGACCATATGGTTTTTTTACTTTCAGTTTTTTTTTTTTGTATTGTGGATTACATTAACAGATTTTCATATGTTGAACTGTCTCTGCATCTCTGGGATGACACCTACTTGATCATGGTGATGATCCTTTTGATATGTTCTTGGATTCAGTTTGGGAGTATTTTATTGAGTATTTTTGCATTAATGTTCAACAGTCTGTAATTCTATTTCTTTGTTGGGTATTTGCATGGTGTGGGTATCAGGATGACTGCGGCCTCATAAAGAATTTGGCAATGTTCTTTATGTTTCTATTTTGTGGAATAATTTGAGGAGTATTGGTCTTAGCTCTTCTTTGAAAGTCTGGTAGAATTCTGTGTTAAAACCATCTGGCCCTGGGCTTTTTTTGGTTGGGAGACTTTTAATGACTGACAGCTTTTATTTCCACAGTGGTTATAGATCTATTTAAAATATTTATGTGATCTTGATTTAATTTTGGTGTGGTTGTATCTGTCAAGAAATTTGTCCATTTATTTTAGGTTTTCCAACTTTGAGGAGTACAGGTTTTTGGAGTATGACCTAATGATTCCCTGGAATTTCTCAGTGTCTGTTTTTATGTCCCCCCTTTTGTTAATTTGGGTATTCTCTCTCTGTTTTTTAGTTAGTTTGAATAAGGGTTTGTCTGTCTTGTTGATTTTCTCAAAGAGTCAACTCTTTATTTCATTAATCCTTTGTATTGTTCTCTTTGTGCTTATTTTATTAATTTCAGCCCTCAGTTTGATTATTTCCTACTGTCTATTCCTCTTGGGTGTGTCTGCTTTTTTTTTCTTGTTCTAGAACTTTTAGGTGTGTTGTTAAGTCACTAGTATAAGATTTCTCCAAATTCTTTATGCAGGCACTTAGTGCTATAAACTTTCCTCTTAGCACTGCTTCATTGTGTCCCATAAGTTTGGGTTTGTTGTGCATTTATTTTAATTGAATTCTAGGAAGTCTCTAATTTCTTTCTGTTGTGGAATATTTGTTTACACGGTGTAGATGTGTATTTGCTAAGGCACCTTCTGATTGATTTAATAAAGAGCTAAATGGCCAACAGCTAGGCAGGAAGATAATAGGTGGGACTTCCAGGCAGAAAAAGAGGAAGTCAGAGGGATGAATCTAGGTGCACTGTAAATACCAACAGGTTGTGGAACAAGTCAAACATATGGGACAGAAGAAAGGTAACTGAGCCATGTGATAGAACATAGATTAACAGAAACAGTTAATTTAAGTTATAAGAGCTAGTTGACAAGCTTAAGCTAAGGCCAAGCTTTCATAATTAATAATAAGTCTCCATGTTATTATTTGAGGGCTGGTGATCCAAAGATAGTCTCATAAGAAAGCTTGCTACATCTTTATTTCTTCCTTGACCCAGTGGTAATTCATTTGAGAGTTGTTCAGTTTCCATGAGTTTTTAGGCTTCTATAGTTCCTGTTGTTGAACAGCTTTAATCCATGGTAATCTGATGAACTACAGGGGCTTATTTCAATGTTTTTGAATCTGTTGAGACTTGTTTTGTGACTGAGTACATAGTCAGTTTTGGAGAAAGTTCTATGAGGTGCTGAGAAGAAGGTATATTGTTTTGTGTTTGGGTGAAATGTTCTGTAGTTATTTGTTAGGCCCATTTGTGTCATAATGTCTATTAGATCTGTTATTTCTCTGTTTAGTTTCTGTTTGGATGACCTGTCCATTGGCAAGAGTAGGGTGTTAAAGTCTCCTTCTATAAATGTGTAGGGTTCAATGTATGATTTAAGCTTTAGTAATGTTTCTTTTACAAATGTGGGTGTCCTTGAATTTGGGGCATAGATATTCAGAACTGAGACTTCATCTTAGTGGGTATTTTTTTTTTTGATGAGTATGAAATGTTCTTCTCTGTATGTTTTGATTAATTTTGGTTTGAAGTTTGTTTTGTTAGATATTTGGATAGCTACACCAGCTTTCTTCTTAGGTCTGCTTGGTTGGGAAACCTCTTTCCAATTCTTTAGTCTGAGCTAATGTTTATCTTTGATGTTGAGGTATGTTTCTTGAATGCAGCAGAATGATGGATCCTGTTTTGGTATTCATTCTGTTAGTGTCTTTTTTATTGGCAAATTGAGTCCATTGATATTGAGAGATATTAATGACCAGTGACTGTTAATTCCCATTCACTTTTGTTGTTGTTTTTGGTAGTGTGTGTGTGTGTGTGTGTGTGTGTGTGTGTGTGTGTGTGTGTGTTCTTCCCTACTTTGGTTTTTCCTGGTGTGAAATTATCTGTTGCCTGTGTTTTTGTGGATATAGCTAACTTCCTTGGGTTGGAGTTTTCCTTGTAGTACCTTCTGTAGGGATGGATTTATTGATAGATATGGTTTGAATTTGACTTTATTATGGCGTATCTTGCTTTCTCAATCTATGGTGATTGAAAGTTGTGCTGGGTATTGTAATCTGGGCTGGCATTTATGATCTCTTAGAGTCCATATGACATCTGTCCAGGCCCTTCTGGCTTTTAGACATTCCATTAAGAAGTTGGGTATAATTCCGATAGGTCTGCCTTTATATGTTAATTGCCCTTTTTCCTTTGCAGCTTTTAATATTTTTCATTGTTATACATGTTTAATGTTTTGATTATTATGTGGTGTGTAGACTTTTTTTCTGATTCAATTTATTTGGTGTTCTGTAAGCTTCTTGTACTTTTATAGCCATGTCCTTTTTTAGGTTGGGAAAACATTCTTCTATGATTTTTTGAGTATATTTTCTGGGCCTTTGAGCTGGAATTCTTCTCCTTCTTCTATTCTTATTATTCTTAGGTTTGGTCTTTTCGTAGTGTCTCAGACTTCCTAGATGTTTTGTGTTAGGAATTTTTTAGATTTTACATTTTCTTTGACAGATGAATCTATTTCCTCTATTGTATCTTCAATGCCTGACAGCCTGTTTTCCATTTCTTGTATTCTGTTGGTTATGCTTGCATCTATAGTTCCTGCGGACTTACCCAGTTTTTCCGTTTCCAGAATTCCCTCAGTTTGTGTTTTGTTTATTGCCTCTATTTTCATTTTCAGGGCTTGAACCATTTCCTTCACCATTTGTTTGTTTTTTCTTGGCTTTCTTGGCAATCTATTGATTTCCCCCAATTTTTTTGTTTGTCTTCAATTTCTTTAAGGGTTGTTTTTGTTTTTATTTCCTCTTTAAGGACCTCTATCATCTTCATAAAGTTATTTTTAGGTCATTTTCTGGTGCTTCCACTGCATTGGAATGTTCAGGTCTTGCTGTCATAGGATAGCTGGGTTCTGGTGCCATATTTCCTTTTCTGTTATTGATTGTGTTCTTACACTGGTGTTTAGGCATCTGGATTTGGGATGTTATATATCTAGGTGTTGATTCCTGTGTGGTGATATTTTATTTGTGCTCTAATAAATAAAACTTGCTTGGAGATCAGAGGAAAAAGCCAGCCATTATAAGTAAACACAAAAGTCATGCAATGTTAGCACATGCCTTTAATCCTATCACTTGGGAGGCAGGGATCTGTCTGGATCTATGTGAGTTCAAGGCCACACTGGGAACAGAGCCAGGTGTGGTGGCACATGCCTTAAATTCCAACACTGGTTAACCATGGAGGTCTGTACAGACAGTCAGGTAGTGACAGAGCTGGGAAGGAAGAGGAAATGATGTAACTGCAGAGAGAGAGCAAATCAGATGGTAGAATAGCAAGGCATATAGGCGTAGGTAGACAGGAAGTATCTCACTTTTGGAAGCTGCAGAGTTGGTGAGGTGAGGTTAGCTTGTGGCTGTTCCTATTCCTCTGATCTCTCTCAGGTTTTCACCCCTATATCTGGCTCTGTGTGTTTTCTACTAATAAGACTGTTTATAAATTTATTTACATTCCTGTATTTGTCTTTGTTGGATAGGTGATTTGTTCCTTGGTTTCTGTTTCCTCTCTGGTCTTCTGTCATAAGTGGTCAAGGGTTCTGGTGACTGGTGAGTCTTCAGGTCAAGGAGGATGTTTCCATTGGGGTTTTGGGGGCCTTGGGTCCCTAGATCTGGCCTTACTTCCGGTAAGGCCAAAGTCTTCTTCTGATGTTATAGGCCAGAATATGGAGCCCAGGGGAGGGGACGGGATTCACCTGTCCTACTGTGCTTGGTTAATGTCTTTATGGTGCTTCCCTGATGAAGGGTGGTGACTGTCTGGCTCAGGATTTCCTCATAGAGCTTGGAAGGGAGCAAGAGTTAATAATAACAGGGAACACGTGTACACAGTTAGAATAACCACTGCCCTGTACAGGCATACACAGCCACACAAGGATACGGATGTGCTGACGATGTATTAAACCAAGGATAGTGGGGTGAGGCTTGAAGGAACATGAATTCTTCCTAATGAGTAACTCACATCCACTAGGTTCCACAGGCCCATGCAGATCTCGGGACCAACCCCAAAGGCAAAGGGCTGGTCAGATGCTTTGCTTTTGTTCTGGAGAAGTCATGCTGCCAAGACACACGGTCTGAAAGCAAGGAAGAGAATTACATATCCATCTGACCACACCTACCTTGGTATACACATCCACCCTGTGACAGCGCTGGCACTACACACAGGCCCCTGTACAGTCTGTGGGTTTCATGCTGGCAGTGGCTGGCAACCTCTAGTTAATTAGGTCTCTTTTCTTTATTTCTTTTTTTCTTCCCAGGGTGGATGAGGAGTTGGAGCTCCTAAGAAAGGGCCCTATGAGTGACTGCCAACTCTATTCTCAGGTCTTGACTTTATTTCTTTCCATTGTTGAACAAAGGCCTTTATTAATTGCTGAGTTTTTCATGAGAAAGAATTCACAGGCCTTGTCCAGCTCCACTATCCCTTGACAGAGTTGCTGCGTGAATCATAGGTGGATTGTGTGTGCGTGTGTGCGTGTGTGCGTGTGTGCCTGGGGGAGGGGTGTGACAGGAAAAAGCTGAGAGCAAATCGAACAGGACAGGTTTAACAACTGCAGAGGCAGCATAGAGCGAGACGAGGGAATGAGAGACAACTCCTTTCGGAGGTCCTGCTCTTTCTCACTACTTCTACCCCTGACCACTTGTACCTCCACAGTCTTCTATACCCAGACCCTCAGACATCTACCCCACTTCATTTAAGGAAGCAGTAAGGGTGCAGGAGCCGGTTAAACTCACTGGTTATAATTATCTCATTACATATTGCATTCATTTAGTAAAAGAACCCAGGGTGAATTTTATAGTAGGTAAATTACACTTCAAAACATCTGAAACAAACTTTCCTCTCAAAAAACAAAACAAAACAAAACAAAAACAAACAAACAAACAAACAAGGAAAAAGAAACAAAACCAACAAAAAGTGAAAACTATTAAGAAGGGCCAGGGATACAGGTCAATAGTGGAGCTCTTGCTTGCTAGAAGGGACAAGACTATGGGTTTGATTCCTAGCACCACCCAAGCCACAGCAACAACAACCATGACAGTAAGATGACGACAACACAAATCATGACAAAAATGGGTAGGACTGGAATTGCTTTGGTTGCCTATGAGAACTACACAATGATACTCTATTGATGAAGGATCACATACGTTGGATACAGGATATAGAGAAATCAAGCTAGAATCGATCCAGAAGCTTCCTCTCTACTGACTAGCTTTCATAGTGGCAGAAGGTAATATTTAGGATGCTATGGGAGAAAAGTCATCAGTAATCTTGCCTGGATGTGAATGCTGTGAGCTACAATACCAACTTGCCAGGCAAAAGGTGCCCATTGATGCAACAGTGGTGCGAATAGTGGAGTAACCAACGGATTTTTTTTTTTTTTTAAGTTTGAGACCTGCTCTATGGGAGGAGTTTGTGCTTGGCATTGTAAACCTAGTCCAAGGCCCATGGTTGGGAAGCATAGGTCCGAAAGGGGAGACCTACTACTGTTGCTTTTGCAAATGTACACAGAATCAAACTGTTTACATTTGTACCCATAGATTAGTACAGCTCTCAGATTTAGTCAAGAGAAGCCTCATTAGTGATGGGCCATGGTCAATGCAGAGACCCATGGCTGGTCAAAACGCTGCAAATAAATGACTCTTGAGTCATAAATGGGACATGTGTATCACTTTTTCCTAAGCTCAGAGAACATTGTTCCAGAGGGAGTGGCAAGGACATAAGGGCATAAAGATGGGAAGGAGTACCATGAAACACTGTTTTCTGGATATGAACATGGCTGTTTCACCTATGAACCCATGGTAGAAGTGGCCACCGGCACAAGACTGGATCCATCAACACTCCATCACAGATGGGGGGGCGGGCTTAGAAGGCCCCACTCCTCCCTGATGAACAAAATGCTTAATGTTTGTAGGGGATGAGGAATCATTGTACTCAGGGTTATAGTCACTGGCAAATCATCCTTTCTCAAATAAACAACCCCCAACTCATCTTCACACAAAAAGCCATAGCTAGATTGAGTGAGGCACGAGAACCAAAAAGACAAAAATGTAGGAGAGGACTTGTTGGGAAGAAAAAGGGATTCTGTGGGAGGAGGAAGGAGACAGAAGAGGATGATGGGGAGAATATGATCAAGATATATCATACATATGTATAAAACTATGAAAGAATAGATATATTAAAAATTCTGACATAGGAGTGCCATACCTATAACCCCAGTGCTGCGGGAGGGAGTAGAGACAGGAGAATCCCTGAACCTCATTGGCCAGTCAGTTTAGTTCAACTGGTGAACTTCAGGTTCAGTGAGAGACTCTGTCTCAAAAAATAAGGTGGGACATGTTAGACGAAGACAACTAATATTGACCTCTGGCCTCCTTAGATGTATGCATACACAACACACACATAGATGATGGGGCAGGCTCGGTAATAAAGGAAACTCACAAATTTCAGAAAGTTCCCCAAACTTACAGGATTCTCAAAACCCTTCCCCAAGGTTTTATGAGCAATAGCAATTTCCAGGGAAAGGAGACTCTTTGATCAGCTTAGCTATCTGTAAATCATGAAGGGAGTTTGTTACACAAATCCTGATTGGTCTTATAAAAACCAGAGCCAGATATTGGGATAAATGCTGAAAGATCAGAGGAACAAGCCACAGCCACTTCTCACCTCACCAACTTCTCAGCTGAAAAGGGAAGACCTTGTCTCCACGAATCCTCAGACTGAATGCTCCTGAGTCCTCAGTTGAAAAGGCGCGGAACTCCTGTCTCCTCCTGCCTTATATTCCTTTCTCTGGTGTTACTCATTCTCCCAGCACTGTACAATTTGGTGAAAATCCTAAGTTTGTCATGTTCTTGTACACCGAGTTTCTGATGTTCTTCTTGTTCTTGTTGTTATAAGCATAGACAGTAGGGAATGGGGCAACTCGGTTCCTTGATTGGCAGCTGTTGGATTCTTACTGCCATGGGTCATTGAATGGAAGCACTATCAGTTTAACAGCCAGCGGACGGCCTGATCTCTGCAGACCACTTTGATTGCACCACAGCTGCACTGAGCTAAGTACACAGCCACCACAGCTCCTGCTTCGACTCCTGAAGGTGCAGCCTCAGCCAGCGCTGTCTGAATCAGTTTTGTACCAGATGTTTTACTGGCACAAGCTGCAGCGAACACTGGAGACCATTCCTGCCTAGGCCAGATGGGGGAGCACTTCCCAGGGTAGTCTAATAGAGGAGCTGCTGGGAGTGGAACAAACACAGATCTTCATTTGCAGGCAAGGCTCTCTGTGACTGACGCATCCCCTAGCATTATCGTGATAAATCATTCTTGAGTGTTAAAGTCATCGTTAACATTATAATCATCACTGATAGCTGGTTTTTGTTTACCGCTATTTTGATGATCTATGTGAAGTGAATCTCATGCAGCCCAAGGGCTTCAAATAAGGAAGATCCGAAGTGGGGACCAGAAACGCCAGGAGTGAACATAAAAGTGCTGTAGCACCTTGAGAAAAGGAGGGTAACCTCTGGCTATGGGGGGGGGGGGAGGAAATCGTTGACAGGGTGTATGCAGATAGAGAGCGTCAGAAGCAGGTAGGATTTAAGGGGACAAAGATTCCAGTGGGGGGGGGGGAGGGGGAGGAGAACAAATGAACCTGAGCTGAATGAGCACGTGTGTGTGACTAACCTTAATCCTGACCCCCTAATCTTAACCTTAATCCATTGCAGATTGATCACATACTAGAATGAAGAAAACTGATTTTCTCTGGCACTCATGCCAGTGGCCTTAGAGAAGACATAAGGACAGAGTTGAGAAAGTAGAGATAGGAGTTAAAGACTGAGAGAGAAATGAAGACACAGTAGAGGGAGAGGGAACAAACATCACTCATGCTCGGGGTTATATCACATTGAGAAGTTTTTGTTTCTCACTGAGGCCCATTTTACGCCCTTCTCTTCATCCCTGGGCATTATATGATCAAGCCTTTCAGCGAGTATTCGGAAGAGAGGGACCGGAGCTGTAGCAAAGGACGCTGCTGGCCATCTGCTGTCGTCTCTAATCAATGGCCAGTGTCAGTAGGCAGTCGACAACAGCAGGGATAGTCTGTGACACGGGGCTCTCCAAGACTCAGGACAGACTTACTGGTGCTGGGTGTGTAAGGCGCTGTTCTTCACTGAGGATCCCAGTCCACCCCAGAAGCCACCTTAGCTGTGCATTTTGGGAGTCAGACTGGGAGCTCCAGGAGCAGAAACTCACCAGTGGGCCAAGGCTGCCCTCTTGTGGTCATCATGGTCAGACGCAGGATGCGGCTCCCCACTAAGGCGCGGTAGGGTCTTTCTCTGTGAGGGTCTGCACATGTGGTTCTTTTCCGAAACCACTCCTGTCCTTGAGTTTCCACAACTGGCTCCTTTTATTCTTTCAGCATTTAGCTCAAATGTCATCTCCCCCAAACTATATTTCCTGATGGTTCATTCTCTGTAAGATAGTAATAGGCCCTAAGCACCATGAAGACCACGATGTGCTTGTCTCATTCTCTATGAGTCTATTTCCAGCATAGGCCCTGGTGATGTACACTTAATACGTATGTCTAAA
The DNA here is from genome assembly GCA_902168425.1 of Peromyscus attwateri. Classification (NCBI taxonomy): domain Eukaryota; kingdom Metazoa; phylum Chordata; class Mammalia; order Rodentia; family Cricetidae; genus Peromyscus; species Peromyscus attwateri. The sequence continues at coordinate 13,071 of CABHPP010120843.1, read as the reverse complement.
AGAATATGTACTAACATGACGAAGATGCCCCTGTGAGTGTGCCAGAGACTTTCCCAGAGTGGGTGAATAGTTTCCATGTGAAACTATTTTGTATTGTATTATCTCATGACAGCATGCAGGACACGATAATGACTCTAATGAATTGTGTTAAAACTGACATTATTCAGTGGCTGAGGCTAAGGGCATCTTTGGATTTTTGGAAAACTAGCAGAGGCTTGGAAGAAATACCAAAATGCAACTGAGGAGTGAAGAGTAATGGTTAGGGTTGGTGGGGATAGAGCTGGTTATCCCAGAGTACCAGGACCCTCCCAGCAGAACCTCCACAATTACAACTGTAGCCTTCCTATGAGGACATGGAGGTGACAGTATGTGCAGTAACCCATCCCCCCACATTTTCCCAAACATGTAGGTGCATATTTGCTGATGACAAAATAATTCTTCCAATATAATGAGGAGATGTTAGGTTTTTTGCACTTGAATAAATGGATAGATCTAATCTCCATCTTGAAGACAGAACCCAAAAGACCAAACCTAAGAATATTAGGAACATAAGAAGAAGATTCACAGTTCAAAGGCCCAGAATATATCTTTAACAAAATCATAGAAGAAAAATTTCCTAACCTAAAGAAGGAGATGCCTATAAAGGTACCAGAAGCTTACAGAACACCAAATAGATTAGGCCAGAAAAGAAAGACCCTTCATCACATAATAATCAAAACATTAAGCACACAGAACAAAGAAAAAAACATTAAAAACTGCAGGAGAAAAAGGCCAAATAACAAATAAAGGAAGACCTATTAGAATAATACCTAACTTCTTAGTGGATACTCTAAAGCCAGATGATCATGGACAGATGTGCTGCTGACTCTAAGAGACCACAGACTACTATACCCCCCAAATTTTCAATCACCATGTATTGAGAAAACAAGATATTCTATGATAAAATCAAATTAAAAAATCTATCCACGAATCCTGTCCTACAGAAGGCACTTGAAGAAAAACTCCAATCCAAGGTGATTAACTACACCCATGAAAACACAGGCAATATATAATCTCACACCAGCATAACCCAAAGAATGAACACACACACACACACACACACACACACACTCACACTACCTCCACATCAACTACCACAAAATAATAGGAATTACCAATCATTGGTCATTGATATCTCTCAATACCAATGGATTCAATCCCCCAATGAAAAGACATAGACAAACAGAATAGATGTGAAAACAAGATCCATTTTTCTGCTGCATGCAAGAATCATACTTCAACATCCAAGATAGACATTACCTCAGAATAAAGGATTGGAAAAAGATTTCTAAGTAAATGGGCCTAAGATGCAAGATGGTACATCTATTATAATATATAACAAAATAGACTTCAAACAAAAATTAATCAAAAGAGATGGGGAGGGACACTTCATACTCATCAAAGAAAAAAAAATCCACCAAGATGACATCTCCATTCTTTATATCTATACCTCAAACACAAGGGCACTCACATTTGTAAAGGAAACACTACTAAAGCTTAAATTACACCTTGAACCTCATACATTAATAGTGGGAGACTTCAATATCCCACTTTAACTAATGGATAGGTCAACAGAGAAATAACAGAGCTAACAGACTTTATAACTCAAATAAACCTAACAGTTATCTACATAATATTTCACCTAAACACCAAAGAATATACCTTCTTCTCAGCACCTCATGGAACTGTCTCCAAAATTGACTATATATTCAGTCACAAAGTAAGTCTCAACAGATACAAGAAAATTGAAATAACCCTATATGTTCTATCCAACCATTGTGGATTAAACAGGATTTCAACAACAGAAACAAGAGGACACATAAACTCAAGGACACTGAACCACTCTCTACTGAATGACTACTGTGTCAAAGAAGAAATAAAGAAAGAAATTAAAAACTTCCTAAAATTCAATGAAAATGAATGCACAACACATCCAAACTTATCAGACACAATGAAAATTGTGTTAAAAGTAAAAAAAAAAATAATGAGATCTTATACTAGCAGCCTAACATCACACCTGAAAACTCTAGAACAAAACGAAGCAAACATACCCAAGAGTAGTAGATGGCAGGAAATAATTGAACTGGCTGATGTCAGCAAAATAGAAACAAAGAGAACAATACAAAGAATCCATGAAATACAGAATTTGTTCTTTGAGAAAGTCAACAAGATAGACAAACCCTTATCCAAAACCAACTAAAAGGCAGAGAAAGAATATCCAAATTAACAAAATCAGAAATGAAAAGAAAAATATAACAACAGACACTGAGGAAATCCATGGAGTCATGAGGTCATACTTCAAAAATCTGTACTCCATAAAATTGAAAAATCTAAAAGAAACGAACAATTTTCTCGATAGATGCCACTTGCCAAAGTTATACCAAGATCAGATAAATAATTTAAATAGATCTCTAACACCTAATGAAATAGAAGTAGTGTTCTTTCAGGCTTTCAAAGGAAGAGCTAATATCAATACTCAACAAATTATTCCACAAAATAAAAACAGAAGGAACATTGACAAATTCATTTTACAAGGCCACAGTCACCATGATACCAAAACCACACAAAGATTCAACAAAGAAAATTACAGATCAATATTCCTCATGAACATTGATGAAATAATACTCAATCAAATACTTGTAATGTGAATCCAAGAACACATCAAAAAGACCATCCACCATGGTCAAATATGCTTCATTCCAGAGATGCAGGGATGGTTCAACATACAAAAATCTGTCAATGTAATCCATCATATAAAGAAAATGAGAGAAAAAAGTATATGATCATCTCAATAGATGCTGAAAAAGCCTTTTGCACAATCAAACCCCTCCCAATCATGATAAAAGTCCTGTAGAGATTAGGAATATAAGAGACATACCTACACATAATAAAAGACAATTTATAACATGCCTATAGGCAATATTAAATTAAATAGAGAGAAACTTAAAGTGATTCCACTTAAATCAGTCAGGTTGTCCATTATCTTCATATCTATTCAAGGTAATACTTCAAGTTTAGTTAGAGCAATAATACAACAGAGGGTCAAGGGGGATACAAATTTGAAAGGAAGAATTCAAATTATGTCTATTTGCAGGGGATATAGTAGTGTACATAAGTTACACTAAAAATCCACTAGGGAACTCTACAGCTGAGAAACCCTTTAAGCTAAGTGACTGGATACAAGATTAACTAAAAAAAAAAAAAAAGAAAAAAAAGAAAAAAAAAGAAATCAGTAGCTCTCACATACGAATGTCAAACAAACTGAGAAGGAAATCAGGGAAATGACACCCTTCACAATAGCTTCAAACAATATAAAATATCTTTGGGTATCTCTAACCAAGCAGGTGAAAGTCTTGTGAGATAAAATCTTCAGGTCTCTGAAGAAAAAAATTGAAGAAGATACTAGGAGATGGAAAGATCTTCCATACTCATAGATCTATAGGATTAATATAGTAATTCCCAAAGAAATGTAATTCAATCCAAGTGTAAATTCAACACAAAACTGCATAAAACTCAAGTCTAAGTAGATCAAAGACTTCCACATAAAACCAGACACACTGAACCTGATAGAAGAGAAAGTGGGAAATAGTCTTGAATATATTGATATAGAGCACAGCATTCTGAACAAAACACTAATAGCACAGGTACTAACATCAACAATTAATAAATGGGACCTCACGAAACTGAAAAGCTTCTGTCAGGCAAAGGGCATCATCAATCAGACAGAGTGGCAGTCTGCAGAATGGGAAATTATTTTTACCAACTCCACATCTGATAGAGGGCTAATATCCAAAATATTTATAGAACTCAAGAAATTAGATATCAAAAATCAAATAATCCAATTAAAAATGGGGTACAGATCCAATAGAGAATTATCAATAGGAATCACAAATAGGCATGAAACACTTAAAGAAAGGTTTAACATCCTTAGCCATTAGGGAAATGTAAATAAACACTGCTTTGTGATTCCATCTTACACCTGTCAGAATGACTAAAAATAAAAAACACAGTGACACCTCATGCTAAAGATGTGGACCAAGGGGAAAACTCCTGTATTGCTGACGGGAGTGCAAACTTGTAGTCACGTTGGAAATCAATATGGCAGTTTCTCAGAAAATTGGGACTCAATATACCTCAAGACCTAGCTATATGACTCCTTAGCATATACCTAAAGGATACTCCATCCTACCACAAGGACATTTGTCCAACTATGTTCATAGCTGCTTTATTTGTAATAGCCAGAAACTAGAAGTAACCTACATGTCCCGTAACCAAAGAATGGTTAAAGAAAATGTAGTATGGCAGGCCAGCAGGGAAGATACCTGCTGGCAGGCCTCCCCACCAACACCCCCCATTGGACCCTGCAATCTACAAGACTCCCTCCCTCCTCTAAACCCACCCATCTCCCTGTGATGTTAGAGGTTCTCTGAGACACAGAATCCACCAGATCTGATTGGATCAACAGCTCTGATTGGACCAAGAGTGGCTCCCTGAGACACAGACACAGCAAGCACATATTGGACCAAGAACAACTTCCTCAGACACAGATACCTCTTGCACTGATTGGAGGAAGAGATGGGTATATGCCAGTGCAAAAATACATACAACAGCATAAAGAACAATATGGCACCACCAGAACTTAGCAGTTGTACAACAGCAAGACCTGAACATTACAATGTAGAAGAAGCAGAAGAAAGCAACCTTAAAAATTACATTATGAGGATGATAGAGGACTTTAAAGAGGAAATGAAAAATTCCCTTAAAGAAATTGAGGAAAAGACAAACAAAAATTTGGAAGAAATCAATAAATCCTTTAAAGAAAGCCAAGAAAAACAAGAAAAAGCAACTAAACAAGTGTAGGAAACAGTTCAAGACATGACAATTGAATTAGAAGCAATGAAAAAGACACAAACCAAAGGAATGCTAGAAATGGAAAATCTGAGTAAATGAACAGGAACTACAGACGCAAGTATAACCAACAGAATATAAGAGATGGAAGAGAGAGTCTCTGGCATGGAGGATACAATAGAGGAAATAGATTTGTCAGTCTAAGAAAACATTAAAGCCAAAAAATGTCATAACACAAAATGTCCAGGAAATCTGGGACACCATGAAAAGACCAAACCTAAGAATAACATGGATAGAAGAAGGAGAAGAATACCAACTCAAAGGTGCAGAAAATATATTCAACAAAATCATAGAAGAAAACTTTCCCAACTTAAAGAAGGAAGCGCCTATGAAGATACAAGAAACTTGCAGAACACCAAATAGACTAGACCCCTCAAAAAGTCCCCTTGCTACATAATAATCAAGCCACTAAACACACAGAACAAAGAAATAATATTAAAAGCAGCAAAGGAAAAAGGCCAAGTGACTTATAAAGGCAGACCCATCAGAATAACATCTGACTTCTCAATGGAGACTTTGAAAGCCACAAGGTCCTGGATAGACTTTATGCAGACACTAAGAGTCCATGGATGCCAACCCAGACTACTGTACTCAGCAAAACTTTCAATCACCATAGAAGGAATACACAAGATATTCTAAGACAAAACCAGATTTAAACAATACCTATCCACAAATCCAGCCCTATAGAAAACATTAGAAGGAAAACTCCATCCTAAGGAAATTAGATGCACCCACAAAAACACAGGCAATGGACAATCCCACAGCAGAAATTACAAAAAATGGAAATACACACACACACTACCACCAAAAATTAACAGGAATTAACAATCACTGGTCATAAATATCCCTCAATATCAATGGACTCAATTCACCTATAAAAAGACATGGGCTAACAGAATGGATACAAACACAGGGTCCATCCGTCTGCTGCATAGAAGAAACACACCTCAACTTCAAAGACAGACACTTTCTCAGAGTAAAAGGTTGGGGAACAAAAGACTTTCCAACCAAATGGACTTAAGAAGCAAGCTGGTGTAACTATCCTAGTATCTAACAAAATAAATTTCAAATTAAAATCAATCAAAAGAGATTGGGAAGGACATTACATATTCATCACAGAAAAAATCCATCAAGATGAAATCTCAATTTTGAACATTTATACCCCAAATACAAGGGCACCCACATTTGTAAAAGAAACATTACTAAAGCTTAAATTGTACATCAAACCCCACCCACTAATAGTGGGAGGCTTCAACACTCCACTCTCACCAATGGACAGGTCTGCCAGACAGAAACTTAACAGAAAAATAAGGGATCTAACAGATGTTATGACTCAAATGAACTTAATAGATATCTACAGAACATTCCATCCAAACACAAAAGAATATACCTTCTTCTCAGAACCCCATGGAACCTTTTCTAAAACTGACCACATATTCAGGCACAAATCAAATCTGAACAGAAACAAAAAAATTAGAATAATCTCCTGTATTTTATCAGGCCAACATGGCTTAAAGTTAGATTTCAACAACAACAACAACAAAATTACAGAAAGCCTACAATTTCATGGAAACTGAATCATGCTCAACTGAATCACCAATGGATCAAGGATTAAATAAAGAAAGAAATTAAAGACTTCCTAGAATTCAATGAAAATGAATGTACAACATAGCCAAACTTATGGGACAGTATGAAAGCAGAGCTAAGAAGAAAATTCATAGCACTAAATGCCTACATAAAGAAGTTGGAGAAATCTCACACTAGTGACTTAACAGCACACCTGAAAGCTCTAGAACAAAAAGAAACAAACTCACTCAGGGGGAATAGACACCAGGAAATAATCAAATTGAGGGCTGAAATCAATAAAATAGAAACAGAACAATACAAAGAATCAATGAAACAGAGTAGGCTTCTTGAGAAAATCAACAAGACCGACAAACCATTATCCAAACTAAGCAAAGGCGGAGAGAGAACATCCAAATTAACAAAATCAGAAATGAAAAGGGAGACATAACAACAGACAACAAGGAAATCCAGAGAATCATCAGGTCATACTTCAAATACCTGTACTCAACAAAAATGGAAAATCTAAAAAAAAAAAAAAAAAAATAGACGACTTTCTGGATAGGTACCACACACCCAAATTAAGTCAAGACCAGATAAACAATTTAAATAGACCTATAACCCCTAAGGGTCTGTGTCTCAGGGGCCCCCTCTGGGTCCAATCTTAGCTCTTGGTCTAATTGGAACTGGCAGATTCTGTATCTCAGGGAGCTGCTCTTGGCTCAACCCAAGCTAGTTGGTTCTATAACTCACAGAGCTGCTCTTGGTCTTATCAGGGTTCTTGGTCTAGTCAGAGCTGACAGATTCTGTGTCTCAGGAAGCCTCTCTTAGTCCAATGAGAGATGGCAGATAATGAGAGCTGACAGATTCCCTGTCTCAGGAAGTTACTCTTGGTCCAATGTGAGCTGGTGGTTTGGTTTCTGTGCTTCAGGAAGTTACTGGGGCCACGGGCAGATGAGTATTGGGGCAGGGCATGTAGATTGCAGGGTCCAATGGGGGATTTTGGTGGGGGTCCCTTCCCACAGGAGTTTTCCCTGCTGGCCGGCAACTGGGGCAGAGTTGGGTAGGGGTTACAGGGGTCTACAACCTTCCCTTTCTATCCTTCTTTCTACAGCTTACAACAGAGGAGAGAAGCCTTAATAATGTGACTGTGGAAGACTTGTCTTCAGGTTCTTTAATGCTCACAATTACTTCAGGGAGTTGTTTTGGAGACAATGTAGAAAGCCCTAATTCAAAGTGAAAATGGGAGGTTCTACTCTGAGAGCTATAGGCAAAAAAAAAAAAAAAAAAAAAATCCAAAAGTTTCAGGGTGCAAAGACAAACATCATCATTGCATTTATATATTGTGTACCGCAATAAAGCTTGCTTGAGGATCAGAGGACAGAGCCAGCCACTAGATTAGACATAGAGGCCAGACAGTGGTGGCATACAAGTTTAATCCTATCATTCTGGAGGCAGAGATCTGTCTGGATCTCTGTGAGTTCAAGGCCATACCTGAAACAGAGCCAGGTAGTGGTGGCACATGCCTTTAATCTCTCTCTCTCTCTCTCTCTCTCTCTCTCTCTCTCTCTCTCACACACACACACACACACACACACACACACACACACACACCTTTAATCCCAGGAAGTGACAGCAGGGCGGAGAAAGGTACACAAGGCATGAGGAAACAGGAACTAAGGCAGTTCAGCTGAGATCCTTTTGGGTGAGGACTCAGTGGCTTTCAGTCTGAGAAAACAGGATTGGCTGAGGAGTTGGCGAGGTGAGGTTGGCTGTGGCTTGCTCTGTTTCTCTGATCTTTCAGCTTTCACCCCAATACCTGGCTCTGGGTTTTTTATTATAAGACCACCAAGATTCGAACAACACATCATAAATGGATATCTTCTTCATTTATGATCCATTGCTTTTGAGACCTATATGCCAGCCTTTTTTACCTTAATTGTTTTAACAAAATCCTTGAGGTGTGGGAAAGGAAATCCCACCTGTGGCTATTAGCTACTTCGACTTGAGTCTCAGGTTGTAAACTGGGTTGTGGGTCTTGATGTAGAAGCATCATTTCACAGCCAATTTTAAGTGACAACGGAAGTGAGGTGCTCCCATTTCCATCTGGCCAGTTAAAAGACCATTGGTTTTGCATCAGTCCCATTAGTTTGTTCCTTTAAAGAATATGAAGTGTCTCCTGCTTCAGGATAGGGGATTATATGGAGACACAGGAGACAATAACCATGGGCTACCTCTGAGTGTACAGATGTATCTATGCACTGAGAAAGGGATCTATATTACTGCACATTTTATACATATCACTCACGTGTTAGACACACATGCAAATACAATTATATATTAAGAATTGTCCATGATCTGAAAATACAGTGAGAAAAATTCAGATTCAATGCTCCAATAGATCCTCACATCACATAAGGTATTTGTGTGTGTGTGTGTATGTGTGTGTGTGTGTGTGTGTGTGTGTATGTGTGTGTGTGTGTGTGTGTGTGTGTGAGAGAGAGAGAGAGAGAGAGAGAGAGAGAGAGAGAGAGAGAGAGTGAGAGAGAGAGAGAACGAGCAAAGTGTATACTGCATCGACACTTGTGCATACAAGTATGCATGGAAGAATATATGCTATGCAAAGCCAGAGATCAACATCATGTGCCTTTCTTAGTTCATCTCATTGCAATTTATTAGACAGTCTCTCACTAAACCCAGACCTGATCAGTTCAGTTAAGAAGGCTAGTCAATGTGCTCATGGGATCCTCCTATCTGATGAGTTTCAAATTGTAATACTACACTGACTTTTACATAGATAATGGGGATGTGAACTAAGGTCCTCACTCATGTGTTGCAAACACTTAGCAACCTGAATGATTTACACAGCACCAACAACATTTTTTTTTTTTTGGTTTTTCAAGACAGGGTTTCTCTATGTAGCTTTGTGCCTTTCCTGGAACTTGCTTTGGAGACCAGGCTGGCCTCGAACTCACAGAGATCCGCCTGCCTCTGCCTCCCGAGCGCTGGGATTAAAGGCGTGTGCCACCACGCCCGGCGACCAACAATATTTTTAACACCAGAAGGATGAAGAATTCTCTTTACCAGAGAGGAGGTGGCTATTCAAGGGAAAACACTAGTTTAGTTTCCTCTAATCCTTTTCTACCCTGTCATTTTTTCTGCAGGATGATCGGGTCATATCCTACAAGTTGAGGTTCAGTCCATAAGGATAAATCTGCAAACACATGCCAATCACTACCACCATAAATTAGGGTAACATGACCATCTTTCTAGGCTTTCACTTTTATGATTAAGTGGCTCACAGATTCAACAAAGCATTCATGTTTAACCACTGTCCAAAAAGAATATTTTGTGAAACATCACAAAAATATTGCAGGCATAGGACTGAGCCACAGCATAATTACACAACCACACAAAGCCAATTTTTTGAACGTTAGTATACCACTGCATGCACGAAAAATGCTTGGCTTGGACTTGCCTCTAATGGATGTGCCTCCCCATGGGAGGCTTTGCCTTCTCGTGGAGGGAGTAGGGGGTAGGTTGGGAGTGGTAGGCTGGGGGAGCAGGAGGAGGAAAGAGGGGGATCTTTGATTGGTGTGTAAAATGAATGGAAAAATTCTCTTAATAATAATTAAAAAAAGAATAATGCTTGAACAACACTGTTATATGTTCTTCAAAATGACAAAACCCAATGCACAGCATACACATATTTGTAAAAATATTTTACAATTGAAATTTTTATACTATTATAATTCAAATATTTTGAACAATTTGCTGGTGGATATTATGTTATCATGTATGAATTATAGGCTAATGAAGATAGAGGTTTCTCAAAGTTGAAGTATCTTTTTTTTTTTTTAACGAATGAAAAAAAACTTTTATAGAATAGTACACTTTACAACAGCAGGTTTCCCACACTGGCCAAACATCAGCGCCAGGCTGGGCTTCAGAAGAGGAAAAGTGCAGCCAGGCATCCTGCCCTCAGGGCCTGGCTGGTCCAAACTTTGGCCAGGTCGGAAAGTTCTAGACAGCGTGGGTGAGGGTCAGAGACAATCTTTATTGTGCTCCAAGCCTAAGGATCCTTTGTACAAAAATAAGTCTTCATATTTTCAGTAGAGCCCCTCCAGCAGTTCAGGTTAATTCGTAAAAAATAGATTGTCATTGTAAAATCCTTTCTCCTGAGAAATCTCCAAGTCCTTGTGCCACACAGACTGGGAGATGGAAGGTGTCATTCCGCGGGGTGGAGGCCCAGGAGAGGTCAGCACTTGGTTTTTAGTCAAGTTGCACTAGACAGTATCGGTCCAGGCTCCGTGGGCAAGAAGCGCGGGTCTGTCCACCAGGAGACAATCAGGGATGCGGCTTAGAGGGGCTGGGTACTCAGTAGCCCCATAACAAGCTGGAAAAGTCAAGCAGCTCGCGCTCCATGGGGCTCAGCTCTCCCTCGCAGCCCTCCTCCGATGAGGCTCATAGCTGCCCCCGTGGTCTGGGAATGAAGAGGCGCAGGACAGCGACGCACCGGCGGGGGAGGCAGCAGGAGGCGCACGGGCAGCCAGGGGCCGAGTGACCGGTGTTAGCTGCCCCCTGGCAAGCGCGGTGCGCACCGCGTCGTGCTTCGCAGGTAGCCGCTGCAGCGCAGGAATATATTCTACCGCGGAGCGCAGCGTCTCCACCTTACTCAGCTTCTTGCTCGCGCCGCCGTGTGGCACGTGCTGCCGCAGCGCCTGGAAGCCCAAGTTTACCAGCTTCACGCGGTTGCGTTCACGTTCGTTGTGGCGTGCCACGGCCGCCGAGCCGCCCCGGCTTCAGTAGCTCTAGACCGCCGGCGGCGGCTGGGGATCCTGGTCTCTGCCGAGTAGCGCAGGTTCCAGCGACTCCAGGCGAGGCGGGCATGAGTCGGGGCAGCGCGCCGCCGTCCATCAAGCTCGCATCCAGCCCTTGGACGCCTGCTATGAGTTTCTGGGCGCTACAGGATCCAAAGGGAGGGGGCGCAGTGCCCAGTGCAACAAACTCTGCTCTTTTATCAGCAGATTGGGCAAGAGAAGAATTGGCAGGCTTTTCTTAGGATGCTTTGTGTAGAACCTTGGTAAAACACCTGTGACTCTGACCTTGTACATAACTGTAAAGTTTTAAACTTATGATCTATTTATAAAGGCTGTTAGTCTAGTTTGAACTTGCTCTGAGGTAAAAATGAGCTACCTGTGTACAGTTTGTGTTGGACCAGGGAGAGATTGTTACTTTCTGGTGTTAGTTTGAGCAAAAGGAACAAGGCAGGCTTTAAGTGTCTTCAGTCCATGTGGGGCAATATATCTGGCTATGAAGCATCTGCTAGTATATTTTCTATATATCAAAATTGTACAGCTAATGAAAAGTCATTTTCCTGACCATCCAACGATATATGTGTGCTCATAAGATTGAGAGGCAATCATGAGATTACAAGTACACATTTCATGAAAATGCATGGTAATTGGGAGCTATCATAACTGTTATTGCACAAGAAATTATAGATGAAAGCAACACTATTCAGAGTTTGTAGTCTGCAAGCCTTGATTGAACAGGGTACCCCATCTGAGAAACATTCTTCTGGTGGGTTGACATCTGAGTTATCAGTTGCTATAAGCTGTATTTGCATCCTGGCCCACAATAGCTCATAACAATAGCTCCTGACAGCCACTAGTGAATGTTAGAAGCTGAAGTGGATTTGTAGGGGTTGAAATGTTCTAAGAGCATTCTCTCTCCCCTCTATTCATTAGCCTGCACTCATAGTACCTTCACTAAAGTCTTTAGATAAAGAATAAAGATTTCCCCTAACACTAAAGCATTTCTGAGTCACACATCAGCCTCCATGGGTAATTCCAGGTCTCTTGCTGTTTGTATGGCTCCACAGTGATGTCCTCCTTTGAGGCTTTCGTTTCTCCAAGGCATCCACATGGGTTATTAACATTTTTCTCCAAAATTCTATCAACCATACCATTTCCATTCCTTCCAAGTATCTCATATGTCTTAAATTGCTTCAGGAGTGTTGACTCCTCTTCCCTGTGTGGATACATATGCTATTGGACATGATTAGGTAAGGGTAGGAAGATGGGGAAACTCCAAGGGCATGAGACAGGACAAGAAACCACAATTCCCCTGCATAGTGTTTATGTCTTATTCTTGCTGAGAGCCCAGGATTTTGAGAGAGCTAGCTTTACTGCTTGAAAATACTGATAAGCCTGAATGCGGCCCATCTCCACTCCATTGTTCACAGTTTCTGTATAGATGTTATAGTAGATATCAGAATACAATCAGAACCATTTTCAACGAAAGAGAATATGAGGCTGGAGAGATGGCTCAGAGGTTAAGAGCACTGGCTGCTCTTCCAAAGGTCCTGAGTTCAATTCCCAGCAACCACATGATGGCTCACAACCACCTATAAGAAGATCTGGTGCCCTCTTCTGGCATGCAGGCATACATGCAGGCTGAACACTGTACACATAGTAAATAAATAAATAATCTTTTAAAAAAGAATTTGATTAAAAAACAGGTCTTACTCTGTAAACCCAACTAGTCAAACCCAAGCTG